>CATIWF010077929.1:0-25398 GCA_949630135.1 Balakata baccata | reverse complement strand
AATTTAGCATTTTTATAATAAAAATTAATATTTTATAAAAAAATAAATATATTTTTTTATTAAAAGTATATTATTAAAAATATAAAAAGAAATATTGGTAGTATTGCTTCCAATATTGTTCTTAGTTGTCCCATCAGTTGGGTTCTACATGGATCCTACGCAAATCATGTTGTATAGCATTGTTCAATCAAAAGACAATGGAGAGAGATTATTGTTATTATTATTACTTCTTGAGTATTGAATACTAATGATTACTCTTCAACCAACTAAATTATGAATACTTAAATATTCATTTTCCAATTAATTGAAATTTGAAAAATTTTTATACAAAAGTAAAAAATAAAAGATTGTAGTCAATAGCAGACAAATGTGCCTTATGGGTGTAGAAATCCAGACATTTTCTAAACTCATTTTAAAACAATTTTTAAAAAGTAATGACTCATTTGAAGTTGTATGTAATTATTGTACACAAATTTACAAGTTTAAAGTCGAAAATAGGCATGATACTTTCTAATTTCTATAGATAGTTGTAAATTATTAAATATACTGTTTAAATTGGCATTGAAAAAAAATAAATTCAAATTTTTGGGTATGCAACTATAGATTTGTTTTCTACCTTTCAATTATTTTAATATAATGTTAAAAAAACAGGCTAAATATTAAATACGAAACATTTATCTTTTAGTTTTAGAGAAAAATAGATTTTGTTAATTATTGTCAAAATACATTAAATTATACTGCTGAAAGTATTCCTAAAGATTCTCTTAAATGTTATTTATTTAATATATATAAAGAAAATAAAAATAAATTGTTTAAAATATTTATGTCTTTAAATGGATGTGCTAGTGATATTTGAGACGATTCTAGTGAAGATATTTCTAAAAATTCTCTTAAACGTTATTTATTTAATTTATATAAAAAAAATAAAAATAAATTATCTTAAAATATTTATGTCTTTAAATGGATATGCTAGCATTGTGTACAATATTTGAAGTGATTAGTGACATGCATGTATATATATATAACATGTCCTCATTGAATTGATGTGAGTGAAATTGCAAAATAAATTTACTTGCCTTTAGAGCTTTTAACTAGATATATATAACATGTCTTCATTGAATTGATGTGAGTGAAATTGCAAAATAAATTTACTTGCCTTTAGAGCTTTTAACTAAAGATATATTACAAATAATAGTCTTTAAAATGATAAGAAATATTTTAAATAAATATGCTTACTTAATAAAATATTTCAATTAGAAAGCTACAATCATCAATTTTTCATATTAGATTTGCATATTATGTATTAAATTTTTGTATACAAAATGATTTAAAATATTAAAAAAATGATCTCAAACTCTCCCTTTTTAAGAATTTTTCCCTAAAGATTTCCTTGTCTTTCTTTTGATGAAAACTCCTCCAAGTTTTTTATTTTTACCATTTTAACTCTCGTTTTTCCTCTAATATTCCAGTACATACTGAACTGGCGATCTTCTTCAAGTCCAACCACATAACAACGCTTCTGTTTCCTCCAATTTCCGCTCCTCCCATTTTTAAAACTCGTCAACCGAATTTGAGAGAGAATTTCATTGCCCATCTTCTTTTCCTCCTTCTTCTACGATCTGAAACTTAATCATCAAATTTCTCTTTCATTTCTTCAATTTTCATCTTCCATTTCTTCAAGAGAAAACCATAAAATTGTGAGACCTACCTGAAAACAAGAGTGATTGTGCAAGTACATGGATTGTCTCCCTTGTAGCTAAAGAACCCAAAGCTATTTCAAGATAAGAAGAATTTAGGTATCTCGGCTACAAGTGGTTATTGGTGGAGTCAAGATTGCATGTGGTGGTTTCGGCTTGAAAGAGGTGAAAACTGTCCTTTGCATGTGGGAGATGGCTTTTGATTCAAGAGGAGATCACTTCTAGCGGAGCTGCATGTGAATTTTGATGTTTGAAGGAGGAATTCCAGCCCCTTGCATGCAGACATTAGAGTGAGGAAGAGAAAAGTGGACCAAGGGAGATGTTGCTAGCTCACAGGTTTGAAGAATTATTGACCGAGAACCTTAACTCTCTTTTGTTCCATTTCTTTTTCACTTTCTCCATTAAATTCATCTTAGGAAACATGTCTAAGATAAGTTGTGTTTTTGTCGCTTATGAGGTTGGAATACTGAATTTTGGTTAATTAGGAAGTGAAAGTGGGCTGATAACTCCTGTCCTTCTGTCGTTCGGGTCTTGGAGACAGACAAATGCTAGAACGGATGCCGGAGGTGAATCTGGCATATCCATGTCGATGGCAAAGTCAATTTTTTGGAGGATAAGGATAGGGAGTTATGTTAGCAAGTGATTGAAGAAAATGTAAGTTAAGTTATCCTTAGAACCAGTATGGCGATCACTTTATATGGAGTAGGAGAAAGAGAAAGTTACTGGTTTGCCCCTTGGGTAACTGTTGGTATTCTGACATTGAGCCTCCAAATTTCAGGAGTCCTCCAGGCAGCTCTTTTGTCTCGTCGGAGTACTCGCACGCGCCTCCTTCTGCCGTCCATGCATTTAATGTTCTACAACTAGCTGTATGCGCATTACGAGGGAGATTAGACATTTTTTGCCACCTGAACGTTCCATGAGTGCTATATAAGGGATCACAAATGGATCTCCATTGGCTCATCAATGAGTGATCTCCTGGCCTGGCAATCTTGTGGCGATCTACATGGCGAAATACATGTTGACGTGGTGTTTATTTATGTGTGGATGGTATCACGGACATTGAAGATAAGAATTGAGAAATTGCAGGATGGTGGTTTTATTTTGAGAGTAAAGAATCACTTTCTCAAAACCAGAGAGAAAGAGTAAGCTTAAGGAAGAGAATAAAGAAATAAAAGATACAAAGAAATGGTCTTTTAAGTTTCTGAAAGGAGTTAAATATTTTTTTTTTGTTTTTTTAAATAAAAATGTTCATCTTCATTAGTTTGCATGGGTTACACGTGTAGCACATGCACCATTTAATCAAATTAAATAGTGACAAGTGACACATATGTGCAAGAAGAGTTAAAATTTTTTTTAAAATAGTTTCTCTCGATAATAAATTTCATAGTTTTTAAAGATTGATACTTGTATTCTAGTCGAGGCTGGACGTGTTACAAGAACCCAACACCACACTTTCCTGCTAACGAAAAATAAGACTAACCCAAAGCTCTTTAAGCTCCTCCAAGACCGCGATCAAATAAGAAGTCACTTGTAAAATAAAAGAAAAGGGAACAGCAAGATTACTGTTTGGATTTCCTTCCTCCAACACACACTTTTGTATCCCCTGCTTCAAAAGAAAAGCCAAGTCTCTTCCCAACATTCAAAGTTGCAATAACTTCTAAAAGATGAGGGGAGGTAGAATGTGTACCATGCTTCACATTATTTCAGATAATATCACTCTCAGATGGCTTCCATGCTGAATTTGAAGAATAATGTGAATATGCAAAT
Organism: Balakata baccata; assembly: GCA_949630135.1. Classification (NCBI taxonomy): domain Eukaryota; kingdom Viridiplantae; phylum Streptophyta; class Magnoliopsida; order Malpighiales; family Euphorbiaceae; genus Balakata; species Balakata baccata. The sequence continues at coordinate 21,934 of CATIWF010077929.1, read as the reverse complement.
TGGATTTGCAATTTTTCTTAAACACCATTCTATTCCCTTCACGTCTCAGCCTTTTTGTATCTGCTAGAACTTCTTCGAAAGTTTTGTAGATCCTCTTCTTCTGACGCCGTTTATTAATAAAAGTTGTATTTAATGGCCACAAGAGCTGTGTTGTGCTGAGGGAGAATGTAGCCCAAAATGCTTGGAGGCCGTAATATTGCAGATTGTGGCTCTTTTAAAGGTAGGCTGGTCCATGCTGGCATTATCGTTAGCAAGTTGCAAAGAGGTAGGGGTGAACTCCAATTCCTTGAAACTTGAAGGAGAGAGATTTTTATCAACAGAATCATGATCTTCCTTTATTCGGCATGTGATCAGCTGAGGCAGATTTGTTAGCTTCTAAATCTAAATTCAAATTCAAATTTAAAAAATTACCGAAATTTGTGTCCTCGACGGAGTTTGTATTGGAACTGCTGCTACTCCCTGAAACTTCCTAGACCTGGTCCATAGGCACAGATGAAAACAAAAGTTTTCCCTGACTTGTTTAGCCGATTAGGAATATACACCTCATTAATACACCAATGCCTTGATAATAATGGCATAAGGCTTCAGCATTCCAAGAGGTGGGAAGTTCTCCAAATAAAGAACTCTGCCATGTGAAGGCGGGTTGCGTCTGGCGGAAGAGGCAGACTTGCTATTAAGGAAGGGTGGGAGTGGGATAGGGTGGCGACTGGGTGGGGGATAAGGTGTCCTAGTTTCCTTCTTAATGGCATATACAAGGTCATTCAAGATTTAATATAACATACATACATTCCTACATCAAATTTATCACACATTATTCATTCAAGGATTACTTAAAATCATGCAAAACTATTTACGTTCATACAAAATTATTTAAGACATTATAATCACATACTATTCGACCTGTAATTACCAAAAAGCTTGCACATACCTATTTACTCTGCATCAAAATTCTTCGTTCTTTTCCCTTTCTTTTTCTTCCTCTTGATAAGGCAGCCATCTCTCCTTAAAAAATATCCCCATTTACCCATTAGTACCTTGCACCATCACACTACCTTACTCTAGGCAGACTTATTGACCTTCTTTGCTCCTAAGTTTCAACTTATCCAATGACTTCACTTGAAGTTGTGTTCTTCATAAATTTTTAGGTTTACATCTTAGCTTTATATAGAAATTGGAACCATCAAAATCCAAACCTATAACTCTACTTATAGAACAAACAGTGTTGGCTATTCTAAATCGGAAAAACTTGAGCAGTTTTAGGGTCGTATTTTATAATTATATTTTGGTCAAATGTGGGCAGAATCAGGCTTCCCTTCCTTCATGGAGTTGTGCCTCTATGTTTAAGCTTTAGGTAGAATTTTGTATCACCTAAATCTGATTTCTGGAAAGAAAGTCATTGCTGATTTATTAGGGGTTGTTCACTTAAAAACTGCATTACTAGTTTTAGGCAATTTCAATACCCAATTTCGATTCTCATTTCTTGCTTAGTTACACACTGAATTTCACGTTTTGGTCTTTATGAAAGTCATATATATATATGTCCAAGTTTATCATAGAAATTAGAACTTCCATCCAAGCTCTACAGAAAAAATTATAGCAATTTTAGTTCAAGCCGCTCACCTAAGTTAAGGTTTAATTATTTAGATTGAAACATTTCCAGTACTTTTTCTCACAATATCTAATATAAAACCTTCCAGCCCCATCTCCATCTTCCTTTTGCTACAGTTAAGAAAAATAATCTCTCTTTTAAAATTTTATTTAAAACTCAATTCACATTATATTTAAGTTTAATTAAGGGGAAAGTTAAAAAATTTCCACTTTTACAATTTTAAATACATTTAAAACAAATTATATGGTTTTCATCGTTAATAATTTTAAATATATGCTTCTTCCTATGATAAAAAATGCTAAGTTGACACTTATCTATCTTCTTCACTTTCTCTATCTGCATCCTTCCCATCTCTCTTATCTCACTTTCTCTCTCATGTGCATCTCTTTCACAACAGAATCAAAACAAAAACTCAACAAATCAAATTAGATTAATCTTTGATTATGAAATATACAAGAAGACTCAAATTCTCCAAAAACTAAATTGAAATTCCAGAATCTAGCGAAAACCCAAAAGCTTTCACATATCTCAGAAACAAAAACAAAGTCACGCATTTAGAATCAAACTTCAAATTCATTAATCCACCCATGCAACCCAAAAAATATGTGATTCCCAATTATGTAAAACTTCAATCAAAGATCCATTACCATGTAATTCTTAAATTCTACAATACCTAAATGAAAAATCTCAAAACAATGATTCATTTAATAACCCATCATCAATTAAGCTTCAATTTCGGCAATCAATTCCCAATTTCTTCAATATCCAATTCAATGTTCATCAAGACCCATTCATTCTATTAGAAAAATAACATAAAACATGCCATAGAAATAGGAATGGAAGAAGCTCAGTTCTCAGAAGTTTTGGTCCGTCGAAAGAAAAGAAAAAATTGGAAAAAAAAAAAAATACTAGGATCCAGCTGCCACGAATCACCATCGCCGGTGAGGGAGGAAGTGGCGCAATGCACAGGTGCTCAGAAAGTTGAGTTCTAATTTACCATTAGGTGTGAGATTTGGATTTAAAATGAAGAAGAAGCCACGTTTGTGTGAATTTGCACCACCAAGGAAAGAGAGATCGACGATGACGTAAGGAACGACGGTTTGTCGAAGAGGAGAGGTGGCCAGACGGAGCTAGTGTCACGATTTGCACCATGGGAAAGGAGATCTTGACGGCGGGGTGGGTTGTAGGGTTTGGGATTTGTTAGGTTTTTTTTTTTATTTTAATATTTTTTCTTTTTAAATTAGTAAAATACTAATGTTCTTACGTAGAAAAGAGAAAGCCATACATGAGAAAAAAACGATATTACATCAGACTTTTTAAATGACTTTAAAAATTTTAACTTAAAATTGCTAATTGTGTTAATACATACCTGTTTTATACAAAAAAAAAAAAAAAAAAATTACATATTTAAAATTGTAAAAGTGGAAAACACATATATTTTTTAAACTTTTCCCTATAATTAATAACTCAATTACTCATTTCTTCAACAAAATTCACAGTTTCTCATTTTGTTCCAAGCAAGGGCAGTCCTAATTCTTCTCCTTTAACATAGGTTTTCACTCAACCATTACTAATTTCATTTTCTCTCCATGTTTTCAATCAATTGACATGCTCAATTCCGTAAAATTTTAATTAATTCCACCAATTTTATTCATTCACTACAAGAAATTATATATTTTATGATGAAATTCCTTACCACACACAAAATTTTGTCACAGTTTGTTAATTAATAATTACGAATTTTATAATCGTCACTATAACATTACCTTTTGTGACAACCATCACTTTTGTCGCTATAAATATTTTATATTGTCATTAATTAGTATATTTAATGACGATTAAAAGAAATGTGTCGCATAAACTTTTAGAGGTAAGATTTCACACTAGAATTTTGGAGGGAAATCTTTCGATGACAAATTCATAGTAATTGATGACGATATTTGTTGTCACCAAATATTTCTTTTGACAACAATATTATATTTTGTCATCATTTAGTTGATTATGTCTGTATCATTTCATCACTATAACTGAAACATAACTAGAATCTCCTCTAATTACACCAAAAAAGCTACCATGCATGAGTTTCAAAACCATGATAACTTTAAAACCTTTTAATGCACTATGGTCATGATGTCTTATTAAAATAAAACATATTTGCATGAATAAATAAAAAACTTCCTTAAACTTTAACAAAATACATATTCTGGTTCCACTAGCCAAAGTTTTACAAAAACTTACAAGGTAGATGAGAAGTTACAAATCTACATGTTCTTCATATCCGAGGCATGTACAAATGTAATTACTCCCAATCCAAAATACAAAACAACCAACCCCTATGATTGTCCCTTTTTTACTCTTTGGCGGCTTTGTCTTCTTGTCAACTCTTTAAAATATCTACAACCTGCATAGGAGATAAAGATTCACACGCTAAGCAAACCCTACCTTTTAGTTCAAATGAAAAAAGACAAAATTGGAGATAAAAATGTTAAAAACATGTAACTTTTGGTAAACCGTGGAATTCCCTCTATTATATATGATTTCCACTTACCAGGTACACAAACTTGTTGCGATTATAATATGATTGACATGACCATGACGACAAATGACTAATGCATATTTGAAAATGATTGCAAATGACATGAATGTTATATGTGTAAATGCATGTAAAAATTTTTATGATTATATGTACTACCAAATTTTCAGTAACTTAACGTGTGAGTTTCTTGCACGCAAGTTGAAACCACTAGGTAGTAGAGTTGACGATAAGAGAAAACAAGCCCATATGAGAAATCAAAGTCTACTCATGCATTTTTATTTATTAATTTATTTATACTCATTCAATTGGATAGCTAGACAATTATTAAATTAGTTTTATTCAATTGAATTTTTATGTAAGAATGTTATAAGTGGGCATGTTTTAGCCCAAGAACCCGATAACTGATTATTTTAATTATTGATTGAACTGATATTCAGTTTTATGACTCAGATATATGATATGATATGCATATTTATTATGATTAAGTTAAATAAGATATAAAAAGTTTTAATTTAAATGTAAAATAATAAGATTTAACATGACATATTTAGGTAGCATTCTTCTGCATAATTGGTTTAGTCTGCTGCGTGGAAGGGTGTTACAAGTTGAATGGAAACATGGACACTAGCTGTGATTCAAAATCATGCTAAGTCCACAGAAATTAATGCTTGTAATGGATGATTCTTTTGGATAATGGGTGCTTGGAAGTTATTTTTTCCTTTCTTTTCTAGTAATTTCGTGTTATGGGCATCTGATGTTTGTTATGGTGATGTTTCCCCTCCTTTGACTTATATTGACATTGACATATAGAGGAGAGTATAATCACGCTCTCCAATGTAGAGACCAATTATCTCATCTTGCGATCATCCTAGATTTAATTATCTACCATGATCATCATCAATAATAACAGAGCAGACCTCCAGTTCTTGATGTACAGTAGCACCTCCAGAGCTTGAATGTTGATATTGCAGCTCCTTCGCTCTGATCTTTGAGTCCATTCCCACCAACATTTTGCTATTTGAATTAGTATGTGTTTCATCTTCCATGATTATTCAGGATTTCCTTAAATTTTCTATGTTTATGAAAGATAATATGTTCTTGCATTAATATTTAAACAGCTTCCAAACCTGATTGTGGTGGATTACACTGTTCCTGCAGCAGTCAATGGTAACTATCATGCAACTTGGCATCTAAGAGGCATGAAATGAACCTGTACTGTCAATTTTGTTAGGAAATTCGATTATAGGAAATAGAAAGAATCAATTATAACCTGAGAAGATCCGATATTGAAGTCTCAATCTAATTTGGATTCTCATGACTAAAAAATTTTACATATTACATAATAGAAATTGAACTGATGTTGCCAACCATGTTTTGGGTTTGATGTTGGGAAACAGAACACTTGCGTAGTGATCTCAGATGTTGATGGGACGATTACAAAATAAGATGCTTTTTTAGCTTTTGAATTACAATGGAGTATATCTTGACCTTTGGGTTTCAAAACGATTTACAAGTTGAAAGTTTACAATTTTTCTGTCTCTCACGTTACGGGCATATGAAATGGTTAAAATCCATGCATGAACTCTGCCCTGAATTTTGTATTTAGACAATGAGGATTATAACTGTTATTGACACATGCAAAATGAATAATTGTATCTATATTCTCATCAGCCTAGGCTATCTAAATTCTTATAGTGAGTGATATCAAGACATTGTGCTAATAGTCTGCATACTCTTGTTGGACATAGTACCTGCCTGTGGATGTATAAAAAGATAAAGATGTTGCAGAATAGGGAAATTGAAACTAATGAAATAGGTCCAGTAGGATTTCTTTTTGGATGTATAAAAAGATTATTCTTCATAATTGTTAAAGTCATTGCTGAAGCGATAGAATAATCCATCATTCTAGTTTTCAACAAATCCTTTCAAGTATATATGTGCTAAATATGTGAACTTTAAGGTTTCCATCATTTTCATTTGTTAATACGGCTTTGTACCTTTTTGGTGGCTATGCATTTCTTTGCAATGCATGTTGCATTAATAGAATATTCTTAGTAAGTTTTTTTTGTTTTAATCTCTATCCATCTGAATTTTGCGCTTTTAAAACTTGATAATATATGTTTCCAAAATTATTATCTTTAGGCTCTTTTCATACTTGGTTGGTTGGTTAGAGTCAGCTTGTGTTACATTAATGCTTCCTTGAATTTGACATCGTTATGCTCTTAATATTTTCCTATTTTTATTGCCTTTTGGATTCATAGAGCTTGGGGTTTCTCTTGCACATATCTGGCTCCTTTGTTTGACATTGTTATAGCAGATCATATATTCTTGATCAGTTCACGCCTTTGGTTGGGGTAGATTGGTCTCAAACAGGGGTGAAACATTTGTTTTTGCTTTTAAGGTTTGTGCCCTATGGTGTTCCATTTCAGGCATTTGGGATGGAATTTTTGTGAGAGCTAATATTTTTTAGATGCTTGATACATCTTTTTCATTCATGACTTCAGAAATCAAAATTCATCTCCAGTTTCCACAGTCCAAAATTAGTTTCTCTTAGCCTTCAAATTTGTTTGATGAAATGAAATCATTTTTCCGTGGAGATATGACTCTTGTAATTGTAATTATTTTAATAACCCACTAGGGGAGCATAAAAAATGTAATAATTGTTTAAAAGTTGCATACAACTTGTGATTGGTGGCAATATTGTTGAATTCTTGCGTGGATTTAAATTGTTTTTTCATGATATGCCATAGGCACGCCACAATGTGCCAAGGTAAACTCACCCAACACACTTGTGTAAGGTATTAGATATAAGGATCATGAGATTTATGCATGATATGCTATGATATGACATAAGATACATGAATGAGTATACGATGATACATGGATGATTCTATATGAATGGGTTATTATGGAATGATATTGAAATGATGATTGGCATGATAATAAGCTATGTTATTCATGTTGCTATATATGTTATATCATAGAGATGCTATATATTATGTTCATGGAATATGGTTTATACGAATAAAGAAAAAAAGGAAAAAACTATAATGTCTTTACTTGTACTAAGACTGACTTTAAGATAGATGACATATCATTAAGGGTAATTATGGTACTGTAGATTTTATTCATGCATTATTATTCGAGCAATGAGGTTTCAGCTCAGAGAGCATCCTTAACCCCTCTTATTAGCATTTATTATAATTCAGTTAAGTTGGTTTCAGTTTCGAGAGTGTATTTGACTCGGTTTCAATTTAGATATTTATTGTTAGGTGGATAGAGAGGCTATAATGCTCTTATTCATAACTCGTATCCTATAGTCTGAATATTGAATAGTTGGGCAATAATAAATTAACAGTACAAGACTTTATAGTTATTATTACGAATACAGAAAATGACTGCCACTTATCAAGTACGTTACTGCCTTTACTTAAGGAATTGTTTGGCATGATCATATGAACATGATAGATGTGAATTGATATATGTAGATTTTATTATACTATGAATTGTATGTTATGAATTCGTATGATATGCATGAAAAAATTTATATGATTATATGTACTACTAAGATTTCGATAGTTTAGTGTGTAAGTTTTTCTGCATGTAGATTCAGAGTCATAGAGGAAGTTGATATTTAGAAGTCTAAACCAATCAGAGTACTACAGATACAAACTCAACTTCTATATTTGTCATGCATTTCTATACATAATCATACATTAGGTTATTTTGGATATTTCGTAGAGTTCATGGATTTAAATATTTATTTCAAATTATTGTTTACAAACGGTTGTAATAGTTTGAGTGCATTTACCTTAGATTTAGAGTTTACAGTTATGTGCAGTAAGTATGGATGCAATAATCTTATATATGGTCATATGATATGATGATTTTTTATTACACAAAAGGTATATGATATATTTTATTGTAAAAATGTTTAATAATTGGATATTGGTTAACAAGTTAATAATCGATATGCGATAGCACTTCCTTGTATAGTGTGTTCAGTATGTTATATGGGAGAGTGTTATAAATATGGCGATGGCATGATATTTTTTGTGATGCAGTGCTGATGTGGAGTTGACGTCAGTACCACATCACAAAAATCACCATATTATTACTGATTTCAATACCATTTAACACCATTAATGTAAATATACCTTTTTTTTATTAATGGAATAAACCACAAATATTTTTTTTTTTTAAAATAACTCAGACTTTTATATAAAAATTGCGAAAAACAAATGCCACTTATTTATATTTTCCCTATAAAATAAGTATCGCACCATTTGAGAAACTATAAATATAAAATATATTTAAATTTGATGGTGCATTTTAAACCTATGGTATGATGATTTTATAAAAGGCTTAGAATATTATGTTCTTTCTATGAGAAGCATCTCTCACTTAATATTACTGTCACCAAAGACATAAATTGGAGGTCGCATAACTTTTCTCAATATTGAAGCTCGACAAGACTCAGGTAAATATTAGTGACAGAAAAAGGCGTCACCAAATGTAAATAAAAAGCACAACTATATATATTCCAGATTTTTTGTTTTTTTTGGTAATGTGACAAGTGACCAACTCCAATTAGATATCCTACAATGTTGGCTCAAAGATTATAATCTTTGCATTCCAAGTTTTAATGATATTAAAACTATGATTTAGCCCATATATGTGATTAAATTTCATATTTATATTATTCAAGAATTGGAAGCTAGAGGAATATTCAAGAATATAGACACATGTACATCAAAGATATATTTTAGGAAAAGAAAATAAATTCATTATGATTTGTTTAAAAGTGAAGCTTAAAAGTATAAAAAATTGTAAGACAAAAAGTATTTTTCACTAGTAAGAAAAATTGCTTTCTAAAAGAGTATTTTAATAGTACTATAATCAAGTATTCTAGAAATAAGCTAATTTTATACTGATAGCCTTTTACTAAAAGACAAAATAATGGTTTTTTTTTTTTTGAAAAATAAAATCTCCTACTGGCTAGTTTTTGATATTAGAAATATAATTATATGTTGAAAGAACATTTTAGTTGTTGGAAAATAAAAAATTATACAAAAGAAAAGAGCTTTACACTTCCAAAATTATTTTCCTTATATTTGAGCTTCATTCTTATATATTTTTCATATTGGCTTTAGTTTTTTTTGTAAAATTTGTGCTGAGCTTAAAGGTGAATTATTTTATGTTAAGTCTGTAAGTTTGGCTTGAAAACTTCTTGTTGGAATGTTTGGCACCTTAGGTAAAATTATTATTATTATTATTTTGTTATTTTATAAGTGTTTTTAAATTTTATTTTGTAAAAACTTAGTTTGAAGTTGTTTAGCACCTAGGTTGAAAGCTAAGTGTTTTTAAGTTTTATTTTGTAAGAATTAAAACTTAGGTTTAGATTTGAGAGCATAAGCCGGAGAAGTCTAAGACTGTAATTGGCAGTGATGGATCCAAAAGTTTAACTTAGGGAGGACTAGAAATGTGATTGAGTCGAATCGAATCGCTACAGTGTTAGGTTCAAGGTCGACTCGATTAAAAAACTCAAAACTTTAGTTTGATTGAGCTTTTTTTTTAATTATTCGAAACTCGATTTGAAAAATATTCAAGTTACTAGAACTTGATACTAAAAAATTTAATAAATAATATACTCAGTTCAACTCGACTAGATTAAGATCAAATATAAAAATACAAGGTATAAATTTTTTTAATAAATATTAAAAATTAACTATTCGATTAAGTTCTCAAGTCTTACATTACAAATCAGTTATTATAATATTCGAGCTCAATTCGATAAATTATTCGAATTATTTAAACTTGAACTTGACTCGATTAACTCGGAGTCGAATTCGCATATTTTACGAGTCGAGTTCGAGTAACTTGACTTGTTTATACCGTTAAAAGAACTAAACTTAAATACAGCGGTAAAAAACTAAAATATTCATGTTTACTACTATTAATCTTTATTCTCTTTCTTCTAACAAGATGATTTGATTATTTTGTTTATTTCTTATTCATCATATAATTGTTTAAAAAGACTTTGGAAGTACAAGAAATAAAAGTTTCTTAAAGAAATTAAAAAATTAATAAAAAAAAAAAGTCCAAAGAAGCTAAAAGTCTAATAAATTATCCAAAATAAAACAATAATTTTAAAGAATCTATTTTATATATTTTTTTTAAATAGAGGAAGACCAAAATCAAAACTTATTCTATCATTTTTTTCTTAAATATTCTTAAATAGGAGGGCTAAAGCCCCTTTTTGCCTCTTTTAGTTCCACCACTGGTAATTGACTTAATTTTTGCTCTTAAAACGAATTATTAGGGGAGAGAAACTATTAAGAATATACCTTGAGAAAAAATATATAGGTAAAGGTATCAAACTACTATAAATTAAAGTGTGTCAAATTATTCTTCCTACTCTTATTTTCAACTTTGATATTATGATTTGTTGGTGAAATTTCAAGTTTGCCTTTTATGTGAAAAGGTATTGAAAAACATTTTTACAAAAATTTACTTATTCTTAAATTAGTTTGAAGTTTATGTTTCAAATAAAAGAAATAATTTATTTGACAAAAACTTATTCTAGACGTTGATAATCATTTTTTGTCATAAAATATGATTTTGTTAAGAGAAACTTCAAATTATCATTGTATTTGTTTTCTATCTCGATTAAAATATTAATGTTATACTATCATAATACTATGAATGTGAGTTGTTTCTATAAAGTTTATAAATTCTTAAAATCTCAATTCACTCCTTATTAAGCAATTATGGTACCTACACACAAAACATGGTTAGAAAAAAGTTTCAAGAATCAAAATTTTTGCTCCAATACCTAAATTACTTTAAAAAAAAAACATATCTTCACTTTTCATTTTTCAATAAGTTTAATACATAAATGATATATTTGGATTAAGAGATTTTAAATGAGAAATTTTAAACCGTTCATAAAATTTATACTAAATTTATTGTTTGACTACTTAAAAAATATGAAAATATATGGATTTTGGAAAATCTTTCATCCACCAAAATTTTTCATTTTTTAAAAATTTGATTTATAAAATCCATAAATTTTGATCAATAAAAAATTGTTGCTAGATTTTATAATTCCAATATTGTCCCTAATAAATTAATAATATTCTAAAACTATACTTAATCATAAAAAAAGCAAAAAATAATTTTTATTTTAATTTTAACTAATTGCTTTTATTATTATTATTATTATTATTATTATTATTATAGTGTTAATATGCATTAAATTATTAATAAAAAATATTTTTTAGCAATGTAATTAAATATTATAACATAAAATAATTTTATTTTTTAACTCTTAAAATAACCAATTTTATTCTTAAAATTTTTAAATATATAGTGGAATTAATTGTATATGCCTAATTAATAATAAATTATCAATATTTAATAAAGGATAAAATTGAAAATTAATTGTTAAATTAATAGATTATAATTATTGAACCAAACATAAGTATAATGGTAATTACATTATCAATTTATGAATTTTATAGTGAAACCAAACAATAAAATTCTCAAAATTTATAAATTTCACAATTCATTTATTTAAAATCTATGAATTTTAATATCTTCCAATCCAAATGGTACCAAAATGATTCATGAACTTATTACCATTTGCCATTGTGGTTTTTTAAACATTTTAAATTTTTTTTTTTTAACTATCCAATATCCTACAATTTAAAAAGGTATAGGCTAATCTGAATTTAATAGGGACAAATCCATTAAACGAGAAAAGTATTTCCTCCTAAGTTTTAATGATGCTTCTTGTTAAGGAACATAGAACTTCTATCACCCCATATTCTACCATTGGGATAAAATTGTCTCCTTTTCCATTGTCTTTTCATTTTTCAATCATCCAACGGGCTTAATACCTTAACTGATTCATGAACTTATCACATTTTCTCATTGCGGTCCTTCAACTCTTCAAGTGACCAATTTAATACCAATTCTTGTTTTTTTTTTTTTTTTTTTGAATAACTCTTTTACTTGTTCTACTGAAATATATTTTTGGTTTTACGCTTGGAGAAATTGTGCTCCTAATATCACAAAGACAGTATATCAAGAGGTGCTCGACCGAAATATTAGTAAAACATGTGATTAGCTGGCATTTATTGACAATATTAACAAATAAAACTTTGACATGTGGCTAAATAAAATCTACCCATACATTTCTACCCACAATCCAAAATGCTATCACTTTCATGAATCTTCCAATGGCTTTTCTGAAAACAGAGAACTTGCTTCATCAACTTTAGCCATGGAAATCACATCTAAAATCTGCAAAATTGGTTCAAAAAATTGAAACTATAACACCCTTTAGACCCACTTTTGGACTTGAAGCTTCAAGATTGGTTTTATTTGGTGGGTTTCGTTCCAAAATAGTCGAGTTGAAGACCTTACTGGGCTAAATATTGTTTTGCCTAATTTTTCCGATGTGACTTTCTGGTTTTGTTGCTTTGTGGGAAAAACGGCTTTTATTATTTTTATTTCTGCAAAAATAACAAGAACCAATTTAGACTTAAGAATAGTTTTTTTTTAGTTCATCTATTTCTCTGTTTTTTTTGAGTCGTTTATGGTTTCAATCTGTATCTTTATCTGTTTTTGACTTTTTAGTTCATTTATTTGAACTTTATACCAAACACAGGTCAAAAAAAAGAGTTGGTCTATAATACAATTTGATACATTAAATCATTTACTTTTAATTTTTACTGTTTATAAAATCAATTTATTATATATTGAACTAATAAATTTTTTTTATTATTTTACCTCGAATTTGTTTAACAACCTATTTGTTATTAATCTTTTTCTTTTCATTGAGTTGACGTTTTTAGAATACTAAATTATTTATGTTTTTATTTTCTCATTTGCATATCCAAATAATAAAATTTAAAACCCTAACACTCCTCTTCCCGTCGGCATGCGAGAATTCTTGTGGAGGACATGGCTGTCGGCAGATAAAGAAAATGAAGAAGGTAAAAGGGCGAATTTACTGAAGAAATCTTGAAAAAAAGAAATGTAAGGAATTGACTTTATCCCTTTCTCTATAATTGGCAAAAGAGATGGTGAGCATGGTGATTTGTGTTTGTCATGACCAAGATGCTATTTAACCATCATATTTTCTCCCATAAATTAACTGTAACCCAAAATCTTCCAATTTTCTTACAATAAAATCAATAATTAAATTCCTTCTTCCTCATTTTTTTTTTTTTAAAGTTGTGGGTTTTGGAGACAAGACCGTAGTTATCTAGATATGGGCAGAAATTGTCCAAAAGTGGGTATCTTGAGCAGTTGGAGAAAAGATCAAGATTGAAACGTGGTGGCGGCCTGTTTGTGTTTCTGGTTGCTCTTCTTCTGATGATTGTAAAAGATTTTTCTTTTATGTGCATAAAACGGTGCGTTTAAGTTGAGCGGGATTAAATAAGATGAGTCAGTTTTTTTTTTTTTTTAATTATTTTAAAGTCTGCGGCAGCCAGATTGAAATTTGTTTGCCTAGAAGGCAAAACGCAGCCGCATTTTTGCGTTGAAAGCTATTTTTAAATAAAAAAAAATAGAGTTCATGTAGTATTAAATTTTTATAGTACATGCTAAAATTATTAAATGCTCAATAATTTGAATATATTTTGATAATTAATTCTATTAAAATATAACTCACACGAATGAGGTTTAATTTATAAAATTAAAATACGAAATTGGTGGAGGTAATTTTTTTTTAACATAAAATTCCTTGACTCAATATCCATTAAGTGAGTTAATGGAAAGTTAACATGTATTTTCCATGTGAGAAAAAAATTACACATAGAAATCCGTCTCCATTACTATTATAGAATTAATTTTTTATTAGAATAATTGATTTGTATTTTTTTCATACTTATTTATACGAACTTGACAATTTAGAATAAATATGTGTGAATATCCTCTAATTCCGAATTAAATTATGTGTGCCAACTTGTCAAGTTTCTATAATTTTTATCATTATCACTCTACAAAATTTTTTGTGTTTTTTTAGATAGATAAGCTATACTCTTTCTGTTCTATTTTATCTGTCTCATAATAAAATAAAATTTGTTTCATTCTAATTGATATTTTAGATTGCAAATAAGAAATAAACTATTTTTTTTCAACTTTACCCCTATCTTGATTTTTGGAATAAGTTTTCTCTATTAATAAAAGTTTTATCTGTTAATTAATTTTAGTCTTTCTAAAACAAAGGTAATATATAGTCATTTTATACCTATAATTATAGGTATTAAATGACATTCTTAATTTTTCTAAAAAAAATCTAAAACTACATATAAAATGGAACAGAAAGAATCTAACTTAATTTTTCTTACAATAATAAAATGAAATTTAGTTGCTAATTTAATTGATTAGATAATAGCTATTTATAGACTTCAATGAGTTGAGAGGAGATATACCTTCTGGTATAAGCAATTGCACTCATCTTAATTGGATCTCCTTGTCCAACAAAAGGTTGACCGGTGAGATTCCCGCATCAATTGGGGAGCTCGATTATCTTGCCATTCTTAAGCTGAGCAACAACTCACTTCATGGCAGAATCCCACCGGAGCTTGGTGATTGTCGAAGCTTGATTTGGTTGGGTCTTAATACCAATTTCTTGAATGGCACCATCCCTCCTGAGCTATTCAAACAGTCTGGTGAAATCGCTGATAATTTTATCAGCGGAAAGAAATTTGTTTATTTGAAGAATAAGAAGAGCGAAAAGTGTCATGGAGAAGGAAATTTTCTGGAGTTCGCTGGAACATTTAAATAGAATGTCGACCAGGCACCCCTGTGACTTCACTCTAGCATATAAACGTCTTACTCTAAACACATTCAACGATAATGGTTCGATGATCTTTTAGACAACATATTTTCTGGCAGCATTCCAAAGGAGATAGGCATAATGTCATATCTCTATGTCTTGAATTTGGGCCACAACAGTATCCCTGGAAGCATTCCACAAGAGCTTGGGAACTTGGATAGTGTTGGCATTCTTAACCTCTCTGACAATAAGCTCGAAGCCATGATTCCGCAGTCACTGACTCGCCTTTCATTTCTTACTGAGATTGACTTGTCCAGCAATCTGCTCACTGGAACCATTCCTGACAGGGGCCAGTTCGAAACTTTCGAAGCTTCCAATTTCGCCAACAATTCAGGTCTTTGTGGGATACCCCTTCCAGCCTGTGTGGCAGGAATAGGCCCGAGTTCGAACTCTCAGCATCAGAAGTCTCATAGGAGAAAAGCATCTCTAGTGGGGAGTGTGGCAATGCGATTGTTGTTCTCACTTTACTGAATTCGATCTGGACAAATCCATCAAGTAAATTGTTTCCTTTCAAAGATATTTTGAATGGACAATTCGAACTTAAAATCTATTATCGAAGAAAAAAACTTCTATCATTCCATTTTACCTATTAGAATTTTTTTTTTTTTTTGACAAGCATCCTATTAGAACTTAAAATCTCTTATTAAACAAAATTTCCATATATTCCCAACCCATTATTTATTCAAAGTGCTCTCACTCTCATGACTCTTCCGATGGCTTTTCTGAAAATAGAAACCTTGCTTCATCAACTTTAGCCATGGAAATCACATCTTAAATCTGCAAAATTGGTTCAAACTATAACATCCTCCAAACCTACTTTTGGACTAAAAGCTTCAAGACCAGTTTTGTTTGATGGGTTTAGTTCCAAAATAGTCGAGTTGAAGACCTTACTGAGCTAAATATTGTTTTGCCTAACTTTTTCAAGGTGACTTTCTGGTTTTGTTGCTTTATGGGAAAAAAGCCTTTTATTATTTTTATTTATGCAAAAAAGAAGAACCTATTTAGACTTAGGAATGGATTTTTTTTTTTCTGAAATAATTCCTCTATTTGTCTGTTTTTCGAGTCATTTATAGTTTCAACAAGCAAAAAAATCTGCGCTACTTTGCGGTTTGTGAGAGATCAATATTTTTCCTGATTTAAAGAAAGTTAAATATAATTAAATAATTTAAAATTAAATAAGATAAATTGAAGTCAAATAAAAAAAGTTAGATTAGAAAAATATATATGTATGTAAGATTTAAAATTTCTTAAAAGTCAAGATCTTTTAAAAAACTGTAATTTATATATCAAATAGTTCAAAACTAAATAGTCGTTTTTCATATCACGATTCATATGTTTCCCTAACCTATAATTTCTTTTTTATTGTTGTAAAAGTAATAATTTTTTCCAATAAAAACTGTAATAAATATATATTAACTACAAAATCACTTAATTTATTTTTTTATTAATTAAAAAATTTGGAAAAAATTAATACTGAAAGTTTTTATGCAAACATATAAAAAATGCTAAAAGTGATTAATATGTTAAGTAATTTTTTAAAAAATTTAATAAAAATTTGTAGTAAAAAAATTAAATTCTTTTTTAATTTATATATAAATTTAAATAGGTATCCATATTTAATCTTAATTCATCCATATATTAGTCGGTAAAAGTGTATTGAACTAATTTATAACTTATTTATATTTGAATTATCTATTTATGACGTATACTTTAATTTAAATAGATAGACATGAATGAATTGATGGATATGAGTTATTATTGTCACCTCTAATACCAGGCTTGAAATTCATGAATCTTTGAGCTTGTTAAAAAAGGAAGTTTTTAGAAGGAAAGAAACTAGGCGAGATGTTGAGATTTGGAAGGATTCGCGGCTGCCAGTAGTTACATGAGCAGTATAACTCTTCTGTGGTCAATGTTGGGCATCGTTCAGTTACTGATCTTATTTGTGAAGGGAAAAGAATGTGGAATAGCAACCTGATTCAGAATTTGCTTTAATCAGAGGGATGCTAGCTAGACTAGATGTGTAATTGAGTTGATACAATACTAATCGATTAAAATACTATAAGTTTGAAATCGATCGAATTTTTTTTAATTGTTGAAAACTCAACTCAAAAAGTACTTAAGTTAATTGAGCTCTATTTGACAAAGCTCAATTCAGCTAAAAAATTCAATTAGTATACTCGGCTCGACTCAAAATATACTCAATTAAACTCAGTTCAAACTAAAGAAGGAAATGTAGGATTTTTAGGTTATTTAAATAGTGAGTATGTAAAGGTAATTTAATAAATA
The DNA here is from genome assembly GCA_949630135.1 of Balakata baccata. NCBI lineage: Eukaryota > Viridiplantae > Streptophyta > Magnoliopsida > Malpighiales > Euphorbiaceae > Balakata > Balakata baccata. The sequence goes on along the minus strand of CATIWF010077929.1, from coordinate 4,648 downwards.
ATAAAAATCATCGACGTTGATTAAGTTCACGAGCTTTACACGTCAAATGTTGTTGTAATATTCGAAGTTGATTCAATAAACAATTCAAACTCGAGTTCAATTTACTTAATTACAAATTGAATTCTAGTATTTTGCAAATTGAATTCGATTAACACTAGTAATTTAACTCGTTTGCGCTCCAATGCTCCTATGATTTTATCTATTCTTCCTCTTATCTTGAGTGATTTTTTAGGCGACTTGCTGGGCCTTAAAAGGCCCAGTTCGACAATTGCAAGCCCAAGCCATCAAAATGTATGGGGAGAAATAATTTAGAATTGTTATACCGAATGTATAATACTAAGTACTCCAAAGATCCATTAGTGTGTACGGAAATAAAAATTGTTAAATTTAATATATATCCAATATTTAATAACTATAAATACATTATTTTAATAATTGTAAATTTATTATTTAATAAATATAGATATATTATTTTATAATTATAAATTTATTATTTATTTTTACAAAGCAGTTTCATCTTTTCTTGTATATTTGATTATTTGATTACCAAGTTCAGATTCATTATTTAATACTGTAGAAATATTATTTTATAATTGTATATTCATTATTCGTTTCATTAATTTGTTTCATCTTTTTCTCTGTGTTTAATTATTTGTTTACTAAGTCCAGTTTTATTATTTAATAATTGTAGATATATTATTTTATAACTGTGGATTCATTATTTGTTTTCATTAATTAGTTTCATTTATATTTGATTATTTGGTTAATAGATTTATATTCATTATTTAATAACTGTAAATATATATTTTATAACTGTAGATGCATTATTTTATAATTGTATATATTTTCAAGAATTTGTTTTATATTTTCATCTATATTTGATTATTACATAAACTATTTTAAATCAAACTCTCACATAATAGAACAAAGAATTATAAAAATAAATAAATTGAACGATATAAACAAAATAAGTAAGAAAATTTTATCAAAAAATGGAAAGATAGGTTGACCAAGAGTAACAAACAAAATAGCTAAAAAAATAACATAAACTGAAAAAAATAATGAGTTGGAAAAAATAACTGTTAAATTCAAAAAATATTACCGTCATTAAAATAATATATCTATAGTTGTATTCAAAAAATATTATCGTTATTAAAATAATATATCTATAGTTGTTAAATAATATATTTATTGGAAGCACCTGGTATTGCGCACTGGGATGCATAGAGGGGGATTCATGTGGGGGATAAAGGAGTCCATTCTCCAATTAAATTTAAAAAGTGAGTATATGTTATACATATTTTTTATCCCATCATAATTTTTTTAAAAATTTATTAGAAATATATATTTTATATTAAAAATTATTATATAAATAAAAATTTGTCCCACTATGATTAGCTTTTGGATACGTCTCTCCAAATGCATAATATAATTTGCCAATAATTCATGAATAATAATAATAATAAAATAAGCATTAGATAAAGATAATTTGTATTACGAATTGGATGAATTACATTAATGATATTCTAATTATGTAAATTATAATAATGTAGTACTTTAAATATTATTTATAATATAAAAATATTTTTATTTTTGTAATTAAAATGGTACTTTTATTTTTTAAATTTATCTAATATAGATATTTCATATCATACTTTTATTAAGGAGACTTAGAAAATATTTGAAACTGCTATTAAATGTTTTAAAAATAATTTTTGAAATTTTTTATTTATAAACAGACAAATATTTATTTTTCCATAAGAATTTTTTAAATTTTTTATAAATTATTTTTTCAAACATTTTTATGGAAAAATAAATATTTATCTGTTTATATATAAAAATATTTTTTAAAAGTCAAAAAAATTAAAAATATAATTTTTTTTTTAATATATTTTTTTAAATATAATATCAAATATATTTTAATGGCTAAAAATTAAAATTAAAATATTTTTGTATTAGAAATAATTTTTAAAATATTAAATTATTTTAATTTATATAAAAGGTGGAGTATAATTCACCCGCTTATTTCTATCCACAGAAAGGTCACAGGTACTGTATGTATTGACAAGAATGTCCCTGAATTTTTCATACTGAACAGAGTCAGTGACCCACAATAGTCGTCATCTATTCGAACTGCAATCAATAAAATTAATTTTTAATAAATATTCAATATTTCCTTATATATTGGTTATAAATAACTATAAAATAGTATGATTCAAAATATAATTAAAAAATAAGAATTCAATTTAGATAGAAGAACACATAATCCAGCAATAGACTATAATTTCAATATCTTAAAACCAAAATCTAGTCGAAAAACTAAAAACCGAATTATTAAACATAGGATTCAAATCAATTTAACATATTTCTTCAATTTGATATTGGTTCGGTTTTTTCGCAGCGCTACTTTTTAAGGAACCACCTGAAGACCGATATTACATAAATGCCCCCAGACAGACTGTCAAGTCTTTCAAATAAATGAGGGAGAGTGAGGTAACTTGGTACGAGAGTACTAGATTTACTGCTAGATATTACAAGACAAGAACTGAATTATTTGTCCCGGTAGTACAATCAGAGACCCTTTTATTTCACCAGAGGAAATCTTGACCGTGAAAGTGGAATTAACGGTTATGATTAGCTGAAAACATGTGGCCTTACGCTGGCAAGTGAAATCCAACCCCACAGCAGAACTGGCAGAGAGTGCCATCCACGCGCAAATAATTTGGGTTTAGTGTTGTTGTCAGTTAGCGGTGTGGACGTCAAAGTCAGTTGGTTATATGCTGACTCTGTTTTGGCACATGCGGGCATCTGTTGGCCCCGGGCTAGATTGAGGGAAGTACACGCTCCTTGAAAGAGAGTGGAGAAGTTTATAAAAGTTAATCAGAATTTGAGGCAGCCTTTTTTTTTACACGAGCACCAACAGTATTTGTAAGGACAATCTTGCCACTATTAAGGCCTTAAGCAATTTTTCATGGGAGAACGGAAAAATATGGAAAGAAATAAAAATTTTCTTATATTGTTTGGAAATTTTTTTTCTTTATATTTTATATTAAAGTAATATATAGGAAAGACCAAGATAAATAAAAAAAATAAAATATATATTTTTTATTTGAATAATTTATTGTTAGAGGTAAAAAAAAAATAGTATTACATATTTATATTTTATTTATATCATCTTATAGTATATTAAGTACTTTATTATTATAATCAATAATAAAAAAATAATTTTATTAGTAATAGTCATATTTTTTTTGTCCAATCTTTCGTTTCTCCTTTTTAGAGAGAAAATAAATAATGAAAAATATAAATTATTTTACCTCTTCGCTTTATTGTTTTTCATTTTTCAAACGAGATAAAGTGAAAATATTTCACTATTTTAGCTCCTTATTTTTCTTTTCTCGTATTTTTCATCTAGCCAGACACTCGAATATCCCTTCCCTCTTTATTTTCCTTCATTCCTAAATAGGATAGAATAACAATACTATCCTTTTTATTTTTCCCTGTATTTTCCGCCTGCCAAAGAATGGCTAACATTATGAAGCTAAACATACAGCACCCATCTTATATTAACCCTTGCTTTTAAAGATATTTTAAATTCTATTTATATATTTATCAATTTAAAATTATTAATATTATTTTGAATCTAAAACTTTTAGTTTTTAAACTAAAAATAATTTAAATTTTACAATTTATTTTTTTCTAAATTTAAAACTAATTAATAATTTTTAATTGTAGCAAAATTATCAAAAATTATTTTTTATTTAAATTTTATACATTTAAATACGGCACATATGAAATGTCTCATTTTGCCATTTTAAAACTTTTTTTAGCTATTTAGTTTTTTATATTCAATTTTTAATCTATTATGCGATCCGCTAAATTTGAAAATTATTGTATTTAACTCTTCTATTTACTGATATGGCAAGAGCCTGAATTACAAATATTATACAATGCATGTGGAGCTAATAATATATTTATAATTGATCAGATAGCATCAGATATAATATTTTATAAAATTAACAGATGACAATGAAAAAAAAAAAATTTATACAAGAGACAATATTTATTTTATGTCTTTAATCTTCTAATTATTTTTTTTATTAGTGGAGCATATGCCATCACAATAAAAAATTATTCCTTGATATTTATTTTAAATGTGATAAATTTTTATTAATATTGACAGATGATAGTAAAATAATTTGAATCTAAAACTTCTTTCAATTATGATAATTGAAAAAATCCATTGAGTCATTACTTAATTTAGCTAATTTTTTTAATTATTTGATTTTTTTGGGATAAACTTTTTCCATTTTATATGAAGTGGCGATTTTAAAGCATGTATTTTCTAGCAAACTCAGAGGTTGAAAAAATAAAAAAAGGAAAAAAGCCAATTGGTTTTGTTTTTCTCATACATAATTTTTCCCCTAACTTTTTCATATACAACTGGAATACACTGCATTCACAGAGACTTTTTTCACTACATAATTTTTCGCATTAGTTCATTTTCTTAATATATTCATATAATTTATTCGATCTTTTAATTCCTCGTTTAGTGACCACCCAACATTCATTGTTCTATTTATTGGTGATGAAAGAAGAATTTTCAAAATAAAAATCTAAATTATTAAAAAAATATATTTAATTTTTA
>CATIWF010077924.1:0-15606 GCA_949630135.1 Balakata baccata | reverse complement strand
CTAATTGAATGTATACTTGGTTAATTGGTAGCTAAATAAACTTAGTGAAACTTAAACAAATTGAAATATGCATAATATGGATCACTAACTAGGGTTTGGTATAATGGCAGTGTGACCTTCATGTGTTCAGTAGCTTATAACTTTTTCTATAATAGTCCAATTTGTATGATTATTATTTATAATTAAAGCTAACATGTAGGGATACAACATATCTAAATTTCATAACAATTGGACCATTTTGGAATATTTTATGTAATTTATAAATATGTTATGTTCTCTACCCTGTTTTTGACCTTAGGCAGTTTTGGGACACCAACTTTGCTTCTTCATATCTTACAACGTGTAAGTCATATTTTTATGCAACTTTATATCACATAGATATGTTATAATAGATCATTTTTCATGTTGACAACTTTCACCCATTCTACCTCTAAAGTCCTCAGATGGTAGGGTAATTGTGACTGGTCAAAAATAGGGCTGGCATCCGGACCAGTCTGACTTATGAAGGCCCTAACTCACAACATACATAACATATTGAGGTGGAATTTGTGCTTCAATTTAGCTAAGCCTTTAGCTATAATTTTATGTTTTGATCATTTACATATTATGTCTATAAGGAGTTCAAAATTGACAAATAACTGACTGGACCTGCCCAGGACACTAAGCAGGCAGCTCAAATATGGAACAGGCATGACTCTCTTACCTATAACTCAACATCCGCCCATAATCTGGTCCTGAAATTGGTATGCAACTGGATAACACATATATTTATAACTTTCATGTTTTGACTTTTCTAAAAAATCAGCCTTTAACATAAAAAAAATGGGACCCTAATTTTCTGCTATGAAAACAGAAATCAAGCAGCTTACCTAGGGAAAGCAAGTAATTTAGACCTTCTAAATCATATTCTATTAATCATAAATTAAAACTAGCAATTTATGGTGATAACTAACCTTCAGATGGTCCTTTTCTTTGGTCTTGTTGCTGGAGAAATTTGACAGAAACAAGGAAATGAAGATGGACACAATTCTGGCTGAAAACAAAAATGAGGTAGCCTTTTGTTTGTTTGAACCGACTTTGGGATTTTTCCTTTTTTTTTCCCTTTTTCTGATTTATTAATATTTAATTTAAATAAATAATAATAAATTATTATTATTATTATTATTATTATTATTATTATTATTACATGTACTTAGTGCCAAAATACTATCTAGTCAAATTGTCCAAACAAAATAATTTAACTATGCCAAATTTTATTTATTTCAATTTTAATCATTTTATTTAATTTCATTTTCAATATCTTGTGTCCTTATTTAAATTATAACTAGACATGTATGACTATTTCCTATTGCGATAAACCGACCCATGTTAAGTCTATCTCATGAACACGTTCATGCCAAAATCATATGTATGCATGTGTTTCATGTGAATAACATTTATAAAATGAATATGTCCAAATGAAATGCATGTGACAATGCATGTATGGATGGTCGAGGATGTTACATATAGATTTAATCTTCATATATGCATGAATAATATATACATTTATAGATAAATATGTATACATGAGCATATGTATCTCCACATCCAATAAACATGTGTCAACATAACACAATACTACACAATATTTCATATATAGAATAATATACTTTAACTTATATAAATTATTCCATCATGCCTTACCTCATACTTATCAAATTGGATTGTTATAATTGCTTTGCCCTTATACTCTAAACCAGACTAAACTGGATACGGGTACTAAGGCTACTTCGAGCCACTCAAGAACTTTGCCTGAGAAAAGATCATCTTAATATTTTTGAGGGTTCCACTTAGGATATACCCTCTAATATAAGAGTCTCATCCCCAAAATGGTCAACTCCAAGCCTAAGTGGTACCAAACTCCCTCAATGGAATGTCATCTATCCTATCTCTAGTCATAGTTAGAGTAATTGGGCCTTATCCTTTTAACAATTCACCATATTAAAATAATTAACTTTATCACATAGTTCACATCAGCAATCCAATAAAATTTCATAATTTATGGTCACAAATGTTGTATTACAGCATAATTCAATATACATAAATTAAAGCTCATAAGAAAATCACAACATAAGCACCCTATGGTTCATCCAGGTGGCACCAACCTACAACATTCACAATCACCTATAAATACATTCCATACAGTGCAAATTCATCATCTTCAACTTATAGGTTCATTAATCAAAACATATAGGTTCATCATTTAACTAATGCAATCAAAACATCAAATATTCAATCAAATTCACGTGTGGTTATGTACAAAACTTAATAAAGTTTAACCAACTCTAAATTTATGAGACTTGTGGCTCTTGCAGGTCTCCAGTTGATTGCAAACATAATTTGAAAGTATATTTGATTAATACATTGATAGAATATTTATTCTGAATTTACTTTAAACAATTATTTATAGTTTCTAATAAGTGGCAGTGTGACCTCCTATAACTATTCAACTGATAACTTTTTTTATACTTATCTAATTTATGTAATTATTAATTCTAATTAAAGCTAACACATAATACTATAACATTTTAAAATTTTGGAATTTGTGAACCATTATACAATTTTTAGTACAATTTCAAATGTTATATTGTCTTCTATAGTTAGATAGTTTTGAGACTACTTCTTTAAAATTCCATTTCTTATAACGTGTAGGTTATATTATTGTGAAAAATTGTAGGCACTTATAGAGTCAATTTGAAACATTTTTCATGTTTACAATTTTAAAGTTGCCTCTAAAGTCCTCAAACATTAGAGAATATCTAGCTAGTCCAACACAGGGTAATAATTCGACTAGTCCTCATTATTATGATCATAACTAATAAAATACTCCACATATTAAGGTATGGTTTTCATTAAAATTTATCTAAGAATAGAGATAAAATTGTTGTGTTTTACACTTTGGTTAATTTGGACCAAAAAAACCTCAAAAATAAGGACAAACAAGCTGGTGTAATATTGATGCATAGAAAATAGCTATGATTAAAGGAACAGCCATCAATCTCTTCATAATAACTCAACCTACACTAAGAATATAAGTATGAAATTTGGTATATAGATAGAGGACATATAAGCTACAACTTGTATATTTTAAGCTTTCACTGAATATACCTTTAATAGGGTGAAAATAAATGAAAACCATACTGATATCTGTTGGTACATTATTGGGAATCAGTAACATTTATTTGAGGATGTCTTTTTATACACACCAAAATATTCAACATTGTTTCAAAGGCATGTAAATAGGGCATAAGCTACAACTTTCATGTTTAGAACTTCTTAAAATTTGGTCTCTAAGAGTATGAAAATAAAACCCCAATCTTTGCCATAGAAATAGAATTCTAAAAAAAAAAAGGTTTGCTAGCAACACTGATAATCAACCCTTAATCCATCTTTAATCAACTCAAGAAACATCAATTCACTTGCCACTGATCCAAAAGGCCTGACTTGTGGTTGGAGTTTGAAAGAAAATGGAAGAAATATGAAAGAGAAGAGGAAGAAAAAGAAAAATGAAAAAATGGGGTAGTTTGTGCCCAAACTTTTCTCATTTTCAATTTTTTCCCGACCATATGTTTTTTTTGCTGTCCCCTTCTCTTTATTATTATTATTATTATTATTATTATTATTTCACTAATCAACTCAATTAAACAATCTAATCACTTAGTTCCATTTTAACTAAATTAACTACACCAATCAATTCTATTTATTTAATTTCTCATTGAGCCACTTATTATTTATTTATTCTTCTCTCTAAATAATTTATTTATTCTAATTAAATTCTAATTAGCGAACGTTACAAATCACTCTCCCTTAAAATGTTTCATCCTCGAAATATACTTGATACGTCGTCATTGAACAACTGGGGATATTGAGCTTTCATCATTTCTTCACTTTCCCAAGTTGCTTGTCTCATTGCATGATTTCTCTATAGAACTTTCACTAATGGTATGTACTTGTTTCTAAGCTCCTTAGTCTCTCTTGCTAGAATTTCGATTGGTTCTTCTTCATATGTTAAATCTTGTCTCAGTTGTTTGCTCTCAGCTGGTATAATATGAGAAGGATCGGATCTGTATTGTCTTAATATCGATACATAAAAAACATTATACATTAGACTTAACTCTAGTCGTATAGTGAGTCTATATTGCAACCGGTCCAATTCTTTCTAAAATTTCATATGGTCTAATGAATCTTGGGCTTAGCTTGCCCTTTTTGCCAAATGTCAACACTTTTTTCCAAGGAGAAACTTTAAGAAAAACTTTATCTCCTATGGCATATTCAATATCTCGTCTTTTAAGGTCAGCATACGATTTTTGTCTTTCTAAAGCTGCCTTAAGCCTTTCTCAAATAATTCTCACTTTCTCTTTTGTCTCTTGCACTACATCTGGCCCAACTAGCTTCCTCTCACTAAACTTTGTCCAACAAAAAGTTGTTCGAGACTTTCTACCATATAGTGCCTCATATGGGGCCATCTGAATGCTGGATTGATAGCTGTTGTTATAGGCAAATTCCATCAAAGGGATATATTTGTCCCAGCCACCTTCAAATTCAATAATACAATTTCTCATCATATCCTCTAAGATCTGAATAACTCTCTCTAATTGTCCGTATGTTTAGGGATGAAAAGTCGTGCTGAAATTAAGTTTGGTACCTAGAGCTCGTTGCAAGCCACCCTAAAATTGAGATGTAAATCGAGGATTCCCTATTTGAAATAATAGGGATAGGCACTCCATGAAGTCGTACTATCTCATTAACATAAATATTTGCCAATTTATTTAGCTGATAGTCTTTTCTAATAGGCAAAAAGTGTGCTGACTTTATGAACCTATCCATAATGACCCATATAGCATCATGCTTCTTCGGTGTCAAGGGTAATCCAACCACAAAATCCATAGTAATCCTCTCCCATTTCAATTCCGAGATAGTGATCGGGTGCAACAATCCTAAAGGTACCTGGTGCTCTGCTTTAACCTGTTGACAAGTTAAACACCTTGTAGTGTAATATGTAATATCCTTTTTCATACCTGCCCACCAATATCTGCTTCTCAACTTTTGGTACATGTTGTTACTTCCTAGGTGCATCATATATTTGCTTTCATGGGCCTCTCCTCGGATTCTTTTTCTTAGATTCTCAATATTATGTACACATAATCTGCCTTTATAGTGAAGTCTACCATCTGAATCAATGGTGAACTCGGGTCTCTCCCCCTTCGAGATCAACTCAACTAGTTCAACTAACTTGCTACCATGCTTCTATGCATCTTTGACCTCTTGGATAAGAGTTGGTTAGATGTGCAACTCTGCCATAGTCTTCCTACTCAGAGCATCTGCTACTATATTAGCCTTGCCTGGATGGTAGTCTATCACACAATTGTAATCTTTTATCAATTCAAGTCATCTTCTATGTCTCAAATTCAACTCTCTCTGTGTGGGTAGATACTTCAAGTTCTTATGATCTATGTAGATGAAACACTTTTCTCCATATAGATAATGACGCCAAATCTTTAATGCAAAGACTATGGTTGCTAACTCTAAATCATGTGTAGGATAATTCTTCTCATACAGTTTCAGCTATCTGGAAGCATAAGCAACTGCTTTTCCTTCTTGCATTAATACACAACCTAAGTCATTATGAGAAGCATCACTATAAATGACATACTCCTTATTAGGGATCGGCTGTGTCAAAATTGGAGCCTCTGTATGCATTCTCTTGAGCTTATCAAAACTAGCTTGACATTTTTCTATCCATTCAAACTTAACATCTTTCCTTAAAAGTGTTGTCAAAGGGGAAGCAATCATTGAAAAGCCTTTGACAAACCTCCTATAGTAACTTGCCAAACAAAGGAAACTCCTAGCCTTATTGACATTCTGTAGAGGCTTCCAATTCATAATTGCATCAATTTTACTAAGATCAATTTTAATACCTTCCGCTGATACAATGTGTCCCAAAAATGTCATCTCATTCAACCAAAACTCACATTTTGATAGTTTGACATAAAGATTGTGTTTTCTAAATATCTGTAACACTATCCTCAAATGCTTCTCGTGTTCCTCATGATTCTTGGAAAATACCAAAATATCGTCAATAAAAACAACTACAAATTGATCTATGTATGGCTTGAAGACCCTATTCATAAGATCCAAAATGCTGCAGGGGCATTAGTTAACCCAAAAGGCATAACTCAAAACTCATAGTGGCCATATCTAGTTCTAAATGTTGTCTTAGCTATATCCTCCATCTTTACCCTCAATTGATGATAACCCGATCTCAAGTCTATCTTAGAGAACACTCTTGCATCCTTAAGTCGGTCAAAAAGATCATCAATATATGGCAATGGATACTTGTTTTTAATCGTCACCTTATTCAACTACTTATAGTCTATGCATAGCCTCATAGACCTATCCTTTTTCTTCATAAAAAGTACTGGTGTACCCCAAGGAGAAACACTTGGTCTTATGAAACCTTTATCAAGAAGCTCTTGTAATTGAGCCTTAAGCTCTTTCATCTATGACGGTGCCATTCTATATGGTGTAGATGAAATAGGAGTCATGCCAGTTGTAAGTTCAATAGAAAAGTCTACCTCTCTCTTAGGTGGTAGACCTGGTAACTCTTCTAGAAACACATATGGAAATTCCCTAACAATAGGGATATCTTCGAGGTCTGAACTTCCCTTTCTAGTGTCAATGATATGAGCTAAGTAAGCTTCACATCCTTTCCTCAACATCCTCTTAGCCTTCATCATAGACAAGACGCGTGGAAATTGTGGCACTAACTCGCCTCTTACCACAATCTCTTTCTGATCTGCATTCTTAAGTATCACTAGTTTAGACTTGCAGTCTATCACTGCCTTATACCGAGAAAGCCAATCCATGCCTAGGATAGCATCATACTCATGAAAAGGCAGCTTAATATGATCCACATGAAACTCTTTCCTATGTATAACTAAAGGACATTCTCTAAACACTTTGTTCCCTACCACACTGTGGCCAAAAGGATTAGAGACTTCAATCTCATAAACTAAATTCCTACTGACCATACTGTACTGACCAACCATGCTCGTGTAGAGATAGGAATGTGTAGAACTTGGATCAATAAGAGCACATAAATTAAAACCATGCAAAGAAAATATGCCCACAATAACATTTGTAGCAGTCTGATCCTCATTTGCCTTCATTGCATATGCTTTCGTAGGTGTACGACTGGACCCTGGTCAATTTACTATCTTTGATGCTTCTGGTCTCTATCCGCCCCTACCACCTCTAAGCTGTCGCCGACCTCTACCCTGAGTAGATACTGAAGCTTAAGTCTGTATAGGAGTCCCACAAATAAGGTAGGGCCAATCTTTCTTAAAATGATCTATAGACCTACAATTATAGCATACTACAGGTCCCCAACATTCCTTTCTATGCTTTCGGCCACAAGATGTACACTCTGGTGCTAGCTTTCTCTGAGTATGAGCTTGACTACTAGCAGTAGTAAAAGTGGCTCTAAAGGGTGGTCTCTACCTAATGGGAATTGAATGAGCACGACCCTGACTCTGTTCTCTCTACTGGAACTGTACGAGCTTTCTTGCTCGATGTCTGGGTGGCATTAAAAGAAGGCTTCCTAAAGTCTTTTCTTGATGATTCAGTGGGCCTTTTCAAATTCTTCATCTCTTCCACACATATAGCTGATGCAACTAACTAAGAGAATTCCTAGTACCTATGTGAAACCACATGAAACACAATGTCTGCATCTAATCCCTCCTCAAACCTGCGGCACTTATTAGACTCATTTGCAATAATCCTAGCGCATACCTACTCAATCTGGTGAACTCGCTCTCATACTTAACCACTATCCTGCCCCTCTGTCTTAGATTGAAAAACTGACGTTTTTTCTTATCCCTATAAACCTGTGGCACATACTTATCTTTGAACTCTGTCATAAAGAACTCCCAAGTAAATGGTTGTGGTGCAGACAGTTTCATCACAACTGACTTCCACTAAGCATATGCATCCTCCTGAAGTAAAGAGACTACATACTTTGCCTTAAGGTCATCCGAGCAGTGGAGATCATCAAATACTCTCTCCATCTACTATAGCCAAAACTTAGTAGCAGTAAGATCGTCATCACTTCTGCCTAGAAAGTTTGTAGCTTCATACTTCCTAACTTTGTCCAACTGCACTTTCGGTTATTGTGGAGGAGGTGGTGGTGCCTGTGGCATCATCTATGCTATCCTTTGTAACAAAGCTAAAATTTGGTGAGTCACTAGGTCAAGGTACTAGCCAACTTGGCTTTCTAATGGTGGTTGTGAAGATGGAGCAATAACTGACCCTTGAACACTAGCTTGACTAGGTTGATCTCCCTCATCACGCTCTGAAGAATTGTTATTACTATCCCCCTCATGCTCATTACTAGCCATATGTCTCTTGTACCTACATGCCGACATAGAAGAGCCCACATTAGAGTCATATAAGACAATCCGATATTGTGAGAACCCATTCGTGTCTAAGTCTAGATTCGTCTAAACCTAAGCTCTGATATCAAAAATGTAATACCCTGCCATATAATTAAGGAATATACCTCAACTATATAGAAATGTACTATAATGCTTAAAAAGGTAAAACATGCTATTTTTTTTTTTAAAAAACTTTGCACCATAACCATAATGACTTTTCAAAATATAAAGTGAATTTTTGAATATGCATAATATTTGTAATATTTTTTTTTTCAGATCACAAAATAAAGGCATCAACTTGGCAAGAGTTACACAAAACTTCATCTTAAAATTTAAAATATTTACATTCAAGTAACATATGTAAATTTACATTCCCACCCAAAGAAAAATAACAAAAATAAATTGTTGTATTTTCTCTTAGGGCTTTTTCTATTGGTCAGCAAACAATTTAGTATCTTCAATCTGCATGGAAAATCAACATCCACATGCTAAGCATAAAATGCTTAGTGGTACATAACAACATATAAATTTAATTTTTATGTATGCATGAATAATATATACATTTATTGATAAATATGTATGCATGAGCATGTGTATCTCCATATCCAATAAACATGTGTCAACATAACACAATACTACATAATATTTCATATATAGAATAATATACTTTAACTCGTATTAATTATTCCATCATGCCTTATCTCATACTTATCAAGTTGGATTGTTATAATTGTTTTGCCCTTGTACTCTAAACTGGACTAAATTGGTTACGGGTACTAAGGCTACTCCGAGCCACTCAGGATCTCTGCCCGAGAAAAGATCATCTTAATATTTCTAAGGGTGCCACTCAGGACATACGCTCCAATATATGAGTCTCATCCCCAAAATGGCCAACTCTAGGCCTAAGTAGTACCAAACTCCCTCAATGGCAAGCCATCTATCCTAGCTCTAGTCCTAGTTAGAGTTTCTTATCAAACATTTCTCAATGTGTAAACGTGAAATAACATAAAATTTGTGGGTTGAAAAGTCATGATTGTCATGTTCTTTTACAACATTTACTTCCTCTTGGAATACGTGGGCTCCTTCCTAAATTAGTATGTGAACCCTTTATTGAGTTGTCGTTATTCTTCATGAGTGTAAGTGCTAAGACATTAAATGTAGATGAGCTTAAGCAGATTGAATCCCAAATTCCTATAACTTTGTGCAAGTCAGGACAAGTTTTTCTCCCTTCATTTTTTGATGTGATGGTGCATTTAATTATGCATTTGGCTAATGAAGCTCAAATTGGCGGACCTGTCCAATATAGATGGATGTACCCTATAGAATGGATGTTGTATGAGTTCAAGCATCTCATTCGCAATATGGCTCATCCTAAAGGCTCAATAGCAGAAGGCTAAAGGAGTGTATGACTTTTTGCTCGAGGTACTTAAAAGGCACTAAGACAAAATTTAATAGAGTTGAGCGAAATTATAATGGTAGTTTCCACAAGGCAGAAGATGAAATTTCAAAATTTTCATAATCTGGTCGAGCATTAGGGTGTAGCATGACTTGTAATCTTCATGATGATGAGTGGTTGCAAGCTCATCTTTATGTTTTGAAGAATTGTGATGAAGTTCAACCTTTTTTCGAGTAAGCAAACATCTCTCAATGGTTTTTATATTTTTCTTGTTAAATATGAATAACTCATTAATGTTGTAACGCAAAGAATATTCTGGAAGTCAACGTAAAGCTGTGCTACAAATTTGTGATGATGAGCGAAATGTTTACTTTATTGATTGGTTCAAAGCTAGAGTGAGCGAACTTGTTGTTAGATGTTTTATAGTTTTTGTTAAGATTACAAATTTAATTTAAGAATACTTACACTATAATTTGTTTGTAGGTTGAAAAAATGCATATGTAAGACCAACACACAAAAAGTGATGGTTTACAATCATTATCTCGTGGTCCATTAAAATATGTGATATGCTTCAATGGTTGTATTATTAATGGGTTTAGGTTTCTAATAGAAGATTATAATAGAGGATGTAATACACAAAATTCTGGTGTATGTGTAACTGGTGACATAGGTAGTGAAACAGTCTGTATTTATTATTATGGAGTTTTGACAGAGATTATTGAATTGCAATATCTTGGTAGGAAATGAATGATATTGTTTTGATGTCGATGGTTTGATGTGCATGATAATGAGAAAGGAGTCAAAATAGGTGAATACGGATTCACTAGAATCAACTGCAACCGTATTTTGAAAACAAATGAACCTTTTATATTGGCAAATCAAGCATCACAAGTGTTTTATGCCACTGACAATACGATCAAATGTTGGCATGTTGTCATCAAGGCATAACCTCGGGATTTATGTAAGATGCCGCCATCAAATGAGGTTAAAATCAACCATATGGAGGATTTAGGTGAAGCATATTAATGTGATTAATCATTTGATTTTGAGTGTGATGATGCTGCTTCCCTGAATTTAGATGATCAAAACATTTTGACAAGAGCTGAAGTGAAGCCAATAATAGTTGAAGAATCAAAGACCAACGGGAAAAGAAAATGGAAACCAATTTGAAGAGCTATCTATGATATATGTAGTAACTTTATTACTTTTATATAGCTATGTTTGTTAATGTTACTTTTAGCAATATTGCTTTAATTTTATAATCATGTGTATTTTTATTAATTGTGCTAACTATTTATAAAACTTTGTAGATAGAAATGATGAATGCAAAAAGTAGCAATACCATGAACCATAAGCTTGGTAAGTTTATAGCACCTGGTATGTTGGCGGAAAGGTGTGGATATAGACATAGAGTAAATCGTGCTTTTGGATAATTTAGTGGTACTTTTGTTGCATTATAATACCTTCCATATGCTTTTTTTTTTATGCATGTTGATGGACATTTCTTTACTGCTATTTTAATATAGTATCAAAGTATGCATCTTTTGTTTGCATTTTTAGGTACTGTACCAATCCGTAAGGACAAAATTCGAACTCCAAAACCGTTAGTTCATGAGCAAGAAGCTCAAAATACCATAAACTATGCAAGGAATAGTAAGATTATGCATTTATGAATATCATAACCTTATTAACTATACAAGTAACAAATGTCAAGATATGAGGTAATCTTAAGATAAACCAAAAAGTGTTTATAGGTGGGACTGTTATTGGAGGGACCGAGCAAGCTAGTACTAATCAATTGTTTAAAGCTATATCTAAAAGCTTTGATATGGAGAATGACCTTTAAGCTATTAGCCATTAAAAAACTGAGAAGGCAAGTAACAATTCAGTTAATGCTTATGTCAAGTAAGAAATTTTTTTTTTTTTTTTTAATAAATTGGGTGATTGGTTACTGATTATTTAGATTATTGATGACTTTTCTTTATTTAGGAGTTTCATTTGCCATTAGGAGTTGTTGGTCATTTTATTGTTGGAAAATATAGTCCTATGAATCAAGATGGTAAATGTAGTGAGCCAATGTACGTTATATCTGACAAACTTGTTGAGAGTAAGTGATTATTATGTATTTGTTGAAAGTAAGTGAATTCAAATTATGTATAGCTAGTATCCAAATATTTATTACTTCTTTTTTTTTTTAAATAGATTCGTCTCCTCGCAAGGAAAGAAGGGCTAGAGGGATAAATAGAAATAAGAAAATTGCAGCTCTAAGAGGTGGAGAAAAGCTTCATATTGTATTTTACAACAATTGTGCAGTAGGAAAAAACCACAAATATTAGTCAAGACACTTGGGAAAAATTGTTCGTGATGGCAATATTTGTCCATTATAGGTGCATGTGGAAGGATATTGGAGAGTCATCCAAGTTATTTTAATTACATTTGGTGCTTGAATCAGTGTTGTATGCTATGCTCACTTTCTTGGATCATGGAAAAAAAATTAACATATGCGTAGGAAGATATATTGCTAAAAAATGTTGTTGAAATAACTTTCTAGAAGCATTATTAATTTGTTTATGAAAACTGTTGCTTTTAGTTTTGAAATACATATTGAAATGAGATTAAAGTCAATTAAAAATAACTTTATTTGTCTGCTGCCATTTCTAGTTATTTATTCTTAGATATTTGGTTGTTACTATATGTTGCAATTTCAATTCTAGAGTCTTAACTTTTTCTAATATCATAATGAACTATTATTTCCTAACCTAATAGTTGTGCTTGTACAACAGTTTCCACCTTTTGTTTTCATATTATCTTGAATTAGGCTATACACTTTTTTAAGAGAGAATTTGAATTTTATTGCCTTAAATGGATGATTGCTCAAAGTTGTATAAGATTTATATTATGAAATTTCTCTTTTAATATATGTTATATTCTCCCTTCGGCTGCTCATTTTTAGCAACTAATCTTCATATCCAATAGGCAAGAACATGCACTCTGCATTTAGATGGTTAGTATAAACATCCAATAGGAAAGTCAAATAAAACTTTTCATCATAGCAAAGTGAAAAAAATATTTTAATATATATATATATATATATATAACCACTCATTTTCATAAACATTTGTTATAGGAATGTTTTGACAATCCTAATATCGAATTGTATTGGGAGCATAGCTTAGAGCATATGGGTTATTTGTGGACATCTTGGAGGTCAACTTTGAATGCAAATTATGTGAGACCATGCAAAACTAAAGCTAATGCCTTAAAAAATGTTCCATATGGGATGAATGGTAAAGATTGGGAGTGGCTTGTTGTTAACAAGTTTCTCATAGAAAAATTTCAGGTATAAGATGCTAATTTAGAGTTTTGTAAAACATCTTCATTCTTTAATTTGACATTTGATTAAATTTTATAATTCATGTAGAAAATGAGCATTTAGAATTTTAGTAATCGCGAAAAAGTAGTGATGCCTCATCGTATTAGAAGCATGCCACATAGAGAACTCATATATGAACTGGTTATAAAAATCCAATAAACCTTGTGTTTCTTATTTATAAAATTCATTTTTATGTTCTTTGATTTACTCTTTATTTTCTCAACTTATAGGGAGGTAAAGATTCTAACCCACCTATATAGCAGAAATTTTCTATAAAACTCGAAATTTGGATGGAAAATTAGTTGAGCTAGAGACATCAAACAAATATGCAAGTATCAATGCATAGCCTTTTAGCATATTTTGTTGTTTATGATTTTCTAATGGCTTTTAGTTAAATAAACCTTAATAGGATGAAATTGTGAAAGCTATTCAATATGAGCCTTCACTTTCGAACTTTGAGGTTGCTGAAAAATGCTTTGGCCCACAACGCCATGGTCATGTATTTGGTTATGGAGGTGGAGTTAAGCGAAAAACCTTTGATAGTTTGAAGGCTACTTATATCAAAGAGCTTGAGGCTAAGCTAAATGACAAGGAAGAAGAAAGTTGTAATCTTAAGATGAACATGGATGCAATTGAAAGTAGGTTGAATTGAATGGAGAATGGCTTCACCGAACCAGCTTCAGTTGAAACTACAAAAATCACCAATGAAATTGAGCAGGTATGATTTACTGCTCTTTCTTTTTAGTTCAAAATTGTTAGATGATGATATGAATGCTATTGACCTTTACAAATAAACTCATAATGATAAAGTCTAAAAGTATATACACGTTTAATGTTTTATGTTAGTGCCATAACTGCCTAAGCCTTTGCTTGTTGCTTTTTGGAGAACACATTGCTGAATGCAATAGGTTTGCTTGTTGGTATTTGACCTCTAGGATTAGAAATAAATGAGCACCATGTCTTTTTGTTTTTAGTGTAGAAGTTATTGGAGTAAGTGTGGTTTGGGCTCGAAGCGAATGTACATTTGTTGCCTTGTTATTACCATTCATTTTTTAGTAGAAAACCACTTGACAAAGTTGTACTCAGAACATAGAAACATCTAAATGTACATAAGTTGATGCAAAGTTAGCTTAAAAAATTAGAAATTGGTGGAAATTGGGACTGTTCGACCGTCTATACATGCATTTCATTTAAGCATGTACATTTTATAAATGTCATTCACAAGAAACACATGCATACATATTGATTTTGGCGTGAATATGTAACAACCTACCATATAATTAAGGAATATACCTCAATTATATAGAAAAGGTACTATAATATTTAAAAAGGTAAAACATATGTTTTCGTTTCTTTTAAAAAAATATATACTTTTGCACCATGGCCATGATGACTTTTCAAAATATAGAGTAATTTTTGAATATGCATAAGATATATATATATATATATATATATATTTTTTTTTTTTTTTCACATTACAAAATAAAGGTCTTAACTTGGCCAGAGTTATATAAAAATTCATCTAAACTTTAAAATATTTACATTTCCACCCAAAGAAAAATAACAAAATGAAATAGTTGTATCACCAACCTCAACATGTTTGTCCTGGACTTTTCTCCTTGGGCTTTTTCTATTAGTTAGCAATTGATCCTCTATCTTCAATCTACGTGGGAAATCAACATCCACATGCTAAGCATAAAATGCTTAGTGGTACATAACATATAGTTTTAATCTTCATGTATGCATGAATAATATATACATTTATAGATAATTATGTATGCATGAGCATATAATCTCCACATCTAATAAACATGTTTCAACATAACACAATAACACAATATTTCATATATAGAATAATATACTTTAACTCATATAAATTATTCCATAATGTCTTACTTCATACTTATCAAGTTGAAATATTATGATTATTTTACCCTTATACTCTAAACTAGACTAAATTGGATATGGGCACTAAGGCTACTCCGAGCCACCCAGGAACTCCGCTTGAAAAAAATATCTTAATATTTCTGAGGGTGCCACTCCGGGATATACCCTCCAATATCAGAGTTTCATTTCCAAGATAGCCAATTCCAAGCTTAAGTGGTACCAAACTCCCTCAATGGCATGCCATCTATCCAAGCTCTAGTCCTAATTAGAGTAATTGGGCTTTATCCTCTTAACAATTCACCATAGTAAAATAATTAATTTCATCGCATCATTCATCATACATAAGTTAAAGTTCATAAGAAAGTCACAACATAAGCACCCTATGGTTCACCCAGGTGGAACCGCTCTACAACATTCACAATCACCTATAAATGCATTCCATACAGTGCAAATTCATCATCTTCAACTTACATATTCAT
>CATIWF010077897.1:0-15233 GCA_949630135.1 Balakata baccata | reverse complement strand
GAAGTTTGTTTTTCTCTTGCGCATGTTTAAAGTGAAGATAAAGCGACAAGCATTGTAGATACAAAGTCGCTGATAGTGGACCCCACAATATGGAGCCAAGCAGTAGCGGCAGCCATTCCGAGCGGGTTGGCTTTTCTTTTGCATTTTATTATTATGATATTAGTGTTATAAAAAAAAAAATTTTAAATACTCATATATAAGGGAATATAGACAAAGAGCGAGTTTAGAACTATATATTTTTATTTTATATTTTATTCTATTTAAAAGAAAAATGTTATATTAATTACAAATGTTTTGATATTTGGTTTTGTAAACCGTAACACTACTTATCAGTCTGGTATACGATGGTGTATATAGAAGGATAAGGGGTGTTACAATGAAAATATAGATGAGTTCTTTATTGTAATAAAAACAAATTGACTGGCTGTAGTTAAAATTAATATGTAAAAATAGGAATTCCATATATATATATATATATATATATATATATAAGAAGAAGGCCATGTGAAATGATGATAAGAGTAAGCAGAATTGGAAGTGGTTCAGTTCAGAGACCATAAACAAGAGAAGAATCAGAATCCCATTTCTCCACGATCGATTTGGGAATTCCCAAATCAATTCAGGCCAATCAACTAATTTATATAATAAATTATTACCAAAAGAGCTTCTTTTTTTTTTCTTTTTCTTTTAATTAATAGAAAAAGAACTTTCCTTATAGCATATAGTATAGGAACATGTATACAACCAATTTAAGAGGCGCATTTCCCTTTGCCAACTTTGAATAATCATTTGTTCAAAAGAAAAATTAAAACTTCAACAATTAAACCAAAATTTTTAAATATATTTAAGTCAAACCCAATAAAAAATCGAATTATATTTATGCCCGTTTAGATTGAAAGATTTTAAAATCTATAAATTTTATAAAATCTATAGAAGTTAATTCCATAAATTGTGAGAATTTTATCGTTTTATTTGACTATAAAATTCATAAATTATGAACTTATATTTATATTTGGTTAAATGACTATAATCCATGAATTTAATAATTAATTTATAATTTTACTATTTATTAAATTTTAATAATTTATTATTAATTAAACATATATAATCAATTCTACTATATATTTAAAAAATTTTAAATATAAAATTAGTTATTTTAATAGTTGAAAAATAAAAAAAAAGTTATTATATATTAATAATAATAATAAGATAAAACAATTAGATGACATTAAAAAAATAATTTTTACTTTTTTTGGGATTATGGATAGTTTTGGAATATCATTACTTTACCACAGACAATTTTAGAATAAAAAATTTGACAATAATCTTTTATTGATTACAATACATGAATTTTAAATATTTTCACGTAAAAAGTAATAAATCAAATCCTTAAAAAATGAAAAATTTTGGTAGATGATAAATTTTTCACATGAATTTTAATATTTTTTAAACAGTCAAATAATAAATTTAACATAAATTAATAAATTATTCAAAATTTTTCATTTAAAATTTCTTATTAGTTCAATTAATATTTGATTTGAGTTGATTTTTTTAATCCTTTCCCCCACTAAGCCCCCACGTCACATATTTACATATAGAGGTGTAGAGTGTACGGATAGCAAAATGCTAAATATTTAAAATACATATTATAATATTGAAGTATGTTATCTAACACTTTTCTATAGATTTTATATTATACATTTTCAATATATATATATATATGTAAATAATTAATTTTTATTATAAAAACTAATAATATTTTAAAAATGAATATACATATATTTTTGTAATATTATTGAAGGATAAGAGAATGTGAAACCCTTTTTTTTTTTTTGAAATACCAAATTAATTTTTATTTTTATGGAAAATGAAGGAATGTGTGCAGAGTAGGGGAGATGGGTCAGTGATAGAAGATGAGATGTGAGTTGAGGTTGGAAACTGTGCAATTTCGTCGCACGTTGATGTAAATCATGTATCCCAATTGGTTTTAAATGGTCAAAGGATACCATTCGATTCAGTCTAATACTGTTACATCAAGTTTGATACCAATCCGATAGTAAAACCCTTATTTAGAACTCAGAGCTAGACGATCACTGAGCAGGATCCTACTGAATTTTAACTTTTGATTTTTTTAAAAAAAAAAAAATTATAAAGATAGTCGTAAATTATCTGACTTTATTTGAAATTTAATTTTTGTTTCATTAGGTGGTTAGCTAGATTGGATCAAGGGAAGAAGGGTGACGAATGGTGAATGTGGTCTGAAGAAAAGGGAAAAAGATTAGAGAGGGGTGAGAGCACTGAGCAGGCAGATCTGAAATTGCATGTGGGTTAGACGAAAAGGAGAAAGGTAAAAGGGAAGATATTTTTATATGTTAAAAATAAGAGTAATTCAGCAGTGTTACACCATTAGTTTAAAAATAATCTAATCATAAACTTTTATTTTTATTCGTTTAGCTAAAATTAATAATTTTAAAATTATAAATATAAATTGCAGCGTATGCACGGAAAAAGTCTTCTAAAAATAATAATCAATGGAATCATGGACAAGACGTATGGAAAAGTTATTAGGCCTAAAGGATAGGGTGCAAAACTTAGAGCTACCTCTCTTAGGCATATGAGAGACATAGCCTCACATGGAGGAACCCAAAACTATTTGTCCTCATCACCTACATCCACATGCACATGCTGCAGCAGCTTAATTATCCAATTCGTTATAATCATTTTGAAAATGAAAAGAAAACACTTTATAAAGTTTAATTTTATTTATTGTTATTTATAATTTTTTTTATAAAAATTATCTAATTATAGTTTAATTTCAGTAAAGTCATTTTTTATGATTTTTTAGAAGTCAACAACCGATAAAACTGTGTTAGCATCTTAGTTTATACATAAAATATATCATGTTATTGTAAATATCAAATAGAGCACTATATATTTATAATTCAGAGTCCACATTAACATCATAAATTAAAAATGGTACAAACTGGAATGCCAAAACTATATTTAATTTGTACAATGACATTTTGTTTGACATGTACAGTGACGTGACGTATTTCATGTACTAACTGGAATACTAGCACGATTTTTCTGGTTGGTGACTGCTGAAAATGATTTTATTGAAACTAAACTATAATTATGTAATTTTTATAGGACAAAAAAATTATGTAACTTTACTGTAATAATATAAAAATTAAGTGATTATAAATAAAATTAACCCCACTCTATAGTAGAAATTCATTCAAAAGTTTATTTAAATAGACTAAGTTTATTATATTATTAGTAAACTAATCAACAATAATAATAATAATAATCAAACTAATTAAATTGTTTTATTTACATTAATTAATAAAAATACAAGAATTAATAAATTTAAATGCATGTTATTATATGATTAAATTGGTATACAAATAATGTAGTAAATTGAATCTATCTAAAAATTTGATTATGCCCTAATTGGTACTCCATCCGTTTCATTCCATTAATTATTGTTTAAGATTTTTTTTTAATGAATATTAAGAATGTTATTTAATAAATATAATTATGCATATAAAATGATTTTATTACTCTTTTTGAAAGACAAGGATATTAAAATTATAATTACATCAATAAAATTTATTTCTCTCTCTACGCGTGGCAGATCTAAAAAAAAATTTTATGGGATGACAAATCTATAAGATAGAAAATTATAAATAATATTTATCTGCTCAATGAAATTCTAAATTACAATTTATTGATATTAGAGAAAAAGTTAGAAGAAAAAACAAGTCACTTTCAAAGAGTTCTCATTTTGAAATCAATTTATTAAAAATAAATTATTTACTACAAAAGTGACTAAACATTAAATAAAGTTAGTAGAATACAATAATAAATAAAATTAACTACAATATAAATATTAAAATTATAAATTTATAGTCAAAAAATATAATTAGAAAATTTATACTTAATATTTGGAATTTGAATGAAGTATTGATAAATTGAATATTTGAAAATGCAATTTTACATATTTTTATTATTATATATAGAAGGAAATTTTAATTTTAATTTTTGGTGTTTGGGTTGCCACCCCATTCCACAACATAGATCCGCCATTGTTTTTCTATAACTAAAATATGAATAAAATTGAAAATAAAGAGTATATTTTTTTTTATTAGTAATGTAAAAAATTAATGGGAATAGAACAAATTTTATTTCCTTAGATAAAGGTTGAAATTGAAGGAAAGGAGTAACTTGCATATATCATTGAAATTCGCATTAATGCAATAATAAATTAGCAGGAGTGATGAAACATTAAAGCATCATCTTGATACAGTTATATCCCACATGACCATAAAATTGATTAATTAACCCATAGACGAATTGGGATTTGAGCAATTTGGTTCTCGTATTGACAAAAACTTAGCCGTTACGGTAATAAATCTGTATGGAAAATAGAGTTGAGTTGAGGCAAGTCGTTAAATCGATCTCCTATTGATTGCGTAAAAACCTTGTCCAACTTCCAATTTCCCCAATCAAACTCTGCAAGTTGCTGCTTCAAATCCAATATATATATATATATATTTTATTTTTAATATTTTACAATATTTATATTTTTATTGGTTGGTGAAGAGATAAACTTTTAAAATTAATTTTTTTTTCCTTTTTCTCATTATTCTTTCTCCACCAACCAATCATCATCATGAGTTGAGCATTGGAGAATGTCCTTAGCATTGTTTACTTATACTTCATTCTATTTCAATTGTACTTTAAGAAATTTTTATAAAAATTAAGAATACTGTTTACTATAATTATATAATGACTATAGTAACCTCTTTTAATGACTATAGTAACCTCATTATAATTATATAATGACTATATATAATGACTATAGTAACCTCTTTTAAAAAGCTAAAAGCGGTAATGAATTATAATTATTCCAATAAAATTTATTTTTCTAAAATAAAATATAAGTAAAATTGAAAAAATATATATTTTTTATTAATAATTTAAAAAGTCGGTTGTAATATAACAAAATTTATTTTTTCATACGGCAGTTAGAAAAGAAGATAGGGAGAGAATATTAAAAAAGATTTTGCAACTAATGAATATGATATGCATAGATTTGTGAAGACTAAGATACACACCAAATTAATATGCATAGATTTATGTATATGATTGATTGAAGCCGCAAGCGAAGAAAGCCTAAAAAAGGGTAATTTGCCTAATCAAAACGTTTACTCAGCAGAAAGTTTCTTTTATTGGGAGCATAAATCCAGATTATATGTAGAAGGTGTGTTATTTATACAAATTTTTGCAATCTATTTAAAGGGAATGCAGAGAGCCCCAGAAAAGATTTTGCTAGAGGTCGAAATCAAATTATTTTTGGAATAAAAACATTAGTTATTCCAATATTTTTGGGATTACTCTGTTTGATTGGTTTTAAATCATCAATGAAGCCAAATTGTAACAATACTTGTTTTTTTTTTTCAAACAATATGTGTTTTTAGTTTATAGTCAATAGGTTGAAACTAATTATATTTGCGCTATATAAAGTTTTGAAGGACAGTAAAACACTATCTCAAAAATTTTAAAGTTGTTGTATGACTAACGGTTCAAACTCAAAATATCTAGATAAACTGAAAGAGTTCCGTATCAATTCATCTGTATTATTTTGAGTTATAATATTTGTTTTTTGCTTGTGCAATGAGCATATTAATTGTATTTATGGTTGAGATATTCTACAATTTATGGTTTTTGAACCAATAAAAAATATTACACAAATAAAGTAGTTATTTATATAAAATTTAACTACTATAATTATTTTAAAATTTATGAGAAAATATTTTATTCTACTAGATTAAAAAACCAAAGAAAATTATCAGCCAAAGTCTAATGAAGTAATTTCTCACCAATATACCCAGACCTACACCTGTTTGTTTCTAATCCTATCCTCACTGCGCTTCTCCTTTGTTTATTTTCTTGTTAATTACATAAATATTATTTCATAATTTTATTTATAATTTTTAATATCTTTTTAATTTCTGTATTTTATTTAATTACAAACACAGTAGATTTGCACAAAATAAGAAAATGAACACACTATACAACTAAAAAATATATATATATATAAAAGTGTGGATGAGATAATGTATTTTTTTTATAATATAACTAGAAATTTTGAATTCAAATTTCATATATATCTCTTTTTTTAAATTTATAAAAATATATTTTACCGTTTTTTATGTTCTATTAATCACGAACAGAACATTAATTTTAATATATAGTTATAATTCACTGAATAAAAATACTTTTGATCTGAAAAAAATCGGTTATCCAAGGATAATTTTGGAACAATGAAATAACGAATTGGTTATCGTTCAAACCTGCGAAACTGGAGAAAATGGGCATCAGACACGTGGAAAACATCACTCACAGAGGCTCACCTGCAATTTCAATCCTAAAAAATTCATAATCCCTATTCACCTATATTATTTCAAACCCCCTCTATTTTTCCCGCACCAAACTCTTATTTTCTCTAATTAATTATGAAAGAATAGAAAATTGTGAGTATTTTGATAATAATTTAACTTGGCTTGCCCTTTAAAAAGACCACGAAAGCGGGAGATGTTGATGTAGGCGCAGTCTCAGACTCACTCACAGAGAGTAGAAAAATGGAGGTTGGAGGAGAGGCGAGAGAAAGGCTTCCCTCTTTTAGAAATTCCAACCGGAGGACTGAGGTTTGAGAGAGTAGATTGACAAAAGAGCAGAGGCGAAAATGACGGGGATGGTGCAAGAACAGAATGTAGAGAAACAAATTGAGAAGCAAATGGGTTGCATGGCTGGGTTCCTTCAGATCTTTGATCGCACCCAGATTCTCACCGGAAAACGCCTCCATGCCACCAAGCGACTCCCTCCTTCTACGGTTGGTCTTCGTTTAACTCATCATCTCTTTATGCTCTGAAAATGCATTGGATCCTAATTAATCATGCTTATTGCTGTCATGCTTTTCAGGTAGTTGACTCTAGTCCTGAGTCAGAGCAGACTATGGAGTCGCCTGCAATGTCCAGTGAATTAGAGAAGCAGCAGCAAGCGAGAATAATGCCTTCTCATGAACTTTCGAAGCAGCAGCAATCCGCGGTATCGGAGCTCCAATCTCCGGTGCCGGTTCCAGAGTCTCAGTCCAAGTTGCATCTTCCTCTTCCAGTTTTTAAACTAAAAGAAGGCAATAAGGCGGCGTTTAAATTCTGCAAAGAAGCTCCTAGGCTCTCTCTGGATAGCAGAGCAACATTCGACGTCAAAGGAAGCCTTAAACCCAAACAGATCCGTACAAATGCTGCTATTTTATCAGTCAGCTCTTGCGAGAAGAATGGAGAGGAAACAGATGACGATGAGAAACAGCGCCGATCACCGAGCGTTATCGCGAGGCTGATGGGACTAGAGAAGCTACCTGAATGGGAAACTGAACAGGCGAAGACACCTGAACTGCGAAGATCTGCTTCGGAGTCCAGAGCCTCCAGAGATCTCCTTCATTATCGATTCATCGACGGCATCAATTTCCAGCTAAAGCAGTCGCAGCAGCAGGATACACAGAGCAATGTTTCAATTAATGTGATTGGAGACGGTGTGTTTAAAGATCAAATAATAAATGGCGGAGCAGTGGATCCAAAGGAGTATATTGCTGTGAGAAACGAGAGAGCAGAGCCGGCCAGAGCACTTCACAGAGGCATAGGACAGAGAGAGAGTTTTTTTGATACAGCTGATTTCTTCTATGAGCCTGAGCCAAAACAGATTGTTTCTGTCTACGATGAGATCGAGAAGAGGCTGCGAATGAGAGGAATCAATGAGGCATCCAAGGATTTTGAGACTCTCAAGCAAATCCTCGAGGCTGTCCAACTCAAAGGCCTTCTACATTCCAAGAAGCCATTCAACCAAACCAACCAAAGAAACTTCGTCTACGACAGAGGATACTCCCACGACGAATCCCCAATCATTGTAATGAAGCCAGCAAGATCAAATTCTCATTCTCATCCGATGAACCGTCAACGAAGAATTGGTTTCGATTCTCCATCGAGTTTTAGATTCAGGCCTGCAGTCCGCCGTGATTCTATTCTCTCCGGCGATACATTCCCGTCAGTGAGCCCAAGGCGTGAACGGACGGAGGTTGAAGGCAATGTACGGAACCAAAACAAAGGTAGGAATCCGAGTTCCCCAACTCTAAGTGAGAGTAGCGTGAAGAGTCCCAACAGAAGGAGACCTTTGGCTGTGAAAACGCGGAGGAGAGCAAGTAATAATTCGACTGAGCAGAGAAGAGTATCTCCAGTTCAGTCTCCTAAAGTTAGTTTAAGCAGAAATATACCAGATCAGACGAGTAAACGCTCACCCAGAAACGGGAAACAAACGGTTGGGATTTTCCACAAGGAAGAGAAGCCGTTTGTCCCTGCGGAGGATGAATCATCCTCCATTGCTGAGAGCGGTATCAGCACCTCTTCTCAGATTGAAACGGAGGTAATTGAAAGTTGCTTAGAATTTAAATATATTTCAGTTTGCTTAAGCTTTGTTGATTGATTTTAATCCCCTTGTAAGTATTCCTGGTGTTCTGATTACAGAGATTAAAAGTGGAGGATTACAAAGAAGGTAGGTATCTTTTAGAGAAGTGCGATAAGCTACTTCACAGCATAGCCGAGATGACAGCAACCGAGTTGCAACCGAGTCCAGTATCTGTACTTGACTCGTCATTTTTCAAGGAGGAATCTTCTCCTTCACCTATCATGAAAAGGAACGTTGATTTCAAAGGTATGGGAACCTGCCACTCTGTTTACTTTTGGTCAGTTGTTAAATTCCATATCTGTCTTCAGACTTCAGAGGCAGAGAGGGGATTTTGATTGGTGGGCTTTTGAATTTACACCACTGTGACGGTTTTCTTGTGTTTTGGTCTTTTCTTTAGGTATTTTTCTTGACTAGATTGCTTGGGTTGTGATTATTTGATTGATTTTTATGAATTTATTACCAATACTTATAGAACCATAATCAACTCTACTACTTCAGTCAAAATTTAACTTGCCATCTCAGTATCTTTAGTTTGGACATATACTCTAATCCATTGATTTTAAGTGTGGGTGATTATTGAGTTAAGTACTTAAATGGGCTGGTTAGTTTTTCTTTTCTTGGCTATGTATGCAATAACTCAAATAGCAAGTAGAGGACCAGTTCATGTCCATAGAATAACTGTAAAGAAAATCATATACACTGCAGCAGAGCAGATACTAGCTGGGCAGACTAATCCTTATATTAATATACGTGCCGGAAGCACATTCACATGGGAAAGATGGTGATCACTGATCACTAATGATGATCATCTGTATTCCTCTTTCACTCTACTTCTCAAAGGAATGCTTGAGCGACCTCGACTAAAAGAAATATTCTATTATTCAAGAGATTATGAATAAGTTCAAACAAAGGCTTTTTCAGTTTAATCAATTTTGAATTTGAGTATTAATTAGAGATTTTGAATTTGAATATTAATTATGCAGCTATTTTTAAAATTTTTGAAGGAGTATTTGCCGCATGACACTTACTAATTAAGATACCAAATTAAAAGACAAAAAAGAGGTGTTCCATTTAAAGCGGATGATAGATTACAACACTTATTTTGCCTGCTATTGGTGCCTTTTTTCAGAATGGCCCACCTGGAATTTTCCCGTCTCAACCTGTTATTGAGCTAGCTGGATTTTGCTTCTTTCTCTTTTTTCTTTTATGTGATCCGTACTGATGCGGACACTGTTTCCGTTGTAGATCACAAGTGGGGAAACATTTTTACTAATGCAGTTGCAGTTGAAATGCTGTCGCTTTTGTCAATTTTTATCTAAAGCAGTTTATCTGTAGTTTGTTTGTTATCTAACGACTTATTTCTGATGTCAGATGATTTGGAAGATGATATCTGGAGCCTGGCAATATCTCCGATACAGTTAAAATCGGAAGAAAATTCAGATGATTGTGATTACATTTATATTTCTGATATCCTCAAGGCTTCCAATTACTTGCCTGAAGATTCAGACGTATTCCTGTTACTGGAGAAGCAACAGTATTTAAAGGGAAAAGACACTTCAAAAGTCTCAACACTCCAAAGAAAGCTTATTTTCGACAGCATCACAGAAATTATCAACAGAAAGAGGCAATTGCCACCCT
Source organism: Balakata baccata (assembly GCA_949630135.1). Taxonomy (NCBI): domain Eukaryota; kingdom Viridiplantae; phylum Streptophyta; class Magnoliopsida; order Malpighiales; family Euphorbiaceae; genus Balakata; species Balakata baccata. Next base: position 5,072 of record CATIWF010077897.1, on the reverse strand, counting down.
GGAAGGCAGTTTGTGGGACGAATTCGGCTGGTGGGAAGTACCCATTGGAACAGGTTTGGTCGGAATTTCAGAAAATGCGAGAGAGGGATGCATCGGATGATTTATTGCAAGTGATTTGTGGTATGCTAAAGAAAGATATTGCTGGACATGCAATAAATGGATGGGGAGATTGCCCAATTGAGTTGTCTGAATCAGTTCTAGATATTGAAAGGCTCATCTTTAAGGATTTAATCGCCGAAACAAATCGAGATCTCGCTGCCTTTACCGGAAAATGGTATCAGCCGCCCTTGCCTCGAAGGAAACTGGTTTTCTAAAGGCGAGGAGAGGAAAAATAAGATAAAGAAAGCCTTGTGTGTATTACTATATATATATTTTTTAAATTTTCTTTTGTGGCGCGCTTTCTTCCCCCCCTTTATCCTTGCTTAGTTAATGCTCTTTTATTGGTTTTTAAATAATTTGAATGACGTGTAATTTACTGCAAATCTAACGTTCACTTCACCGATTTGTAAAACAATTTGAAAATGTTTCAAGTGGATGTCTGAGCTTTCTAGCAAATAACTTGGGGTTAATTTGATATATGATTAGGCTATAATTATAAGTATAAAAAATTTTCTTTCCAAAAAAAATTAATAAATTATATTTTCATTTTATTGAAATTATTACTGATTAGTTTTTAGATATAAATAACTGAAAATTTAATATAAGTTAACGTATTACCCAAAACTAGTTGAAAATTATTTTAAAAAGCAAATATATATTTCGATGATTTTTTTGGAATGATAAAAAATTTTACAATTTTACTGCAATAAAATGAAAGTAATAACAGCAAAGCTATCGTATATATCTAATTTTTTTTTTAAATATTCCCCATATTTTAAAATAGATGTCATTTTAAAATTATTTAATAAAAATTAAGAATTGTATTTAGTATATAAATAAATATTATATTATCTTCACTAATTATTATTATTATATATTCCAAAAAGAAATATTTTTTTTCTTCAATTATTAAATAAGGGTAAAATATAATTAACATTTATAAATACTAAAAAATTTAGAATAAAAATAAAATTTTTAAACAACATTTATTTAGAAATAGAAATTTTAAATGATACCTAATCTATTTATGAAGAGAGATTGATAAATACAAAAAAAGTGCGATAACGGCAAAGCTGTAAGCATGTGAGAATCCATTGGTTAAAAGGGTTTGGCCTTAGGAGTGATGAATAATTTATTGAATTGGGTTTAGCTCAGAGAGTAATGGTCAACACTGTTTCCTTAGCCACCCACGTACGTCGGTCTGTTTTGTGAAAGAATTTTTAGATGGATTATATTTATTGAATAATAATATATATTTAATTGTTTAATTTTTATTTTTATATTAATTATTAAAAATAAAATAATAAAATATATATAGTTATATAATTAGATTAATCTTGCTGACATATCCACACTCTACCTAAAAATTTGTCTGCCGTCAGTGCTCCATTTTTCAAAAGTTTACATTCTGTATTAGACCGTTTTGACCAAATGTAGGAATTGACCAAAAATTGAGTTCAAAAGTATTTTTTGGCTGGGAAATTAATTCATGAAATGAAGAAAGAAATAATTATAAAATAAACTTTGGTATTATAAATAAAAAACAAAATACTGATAATTGTATGAAATTTAAATTTTGATAGATATAAATAAATTTTTAAAAAGCTAACAATACTTTATGTAATTCGATAAAAATATCGTTTGAAATAATAATTAGAAAGATTGAAATTTGAATATATTAACTTTTCTATAGTTACAATCTTTTATAACGACTAAAAACTTTAAACTCTTATAAAAGGTTATTAGAGTATATATTAAACCATATAAAATTTATACACAAAATTTTCAAACATAAAAAATCATGTAATGTACTGCACTATGTTGTTTGAAATTCACACATTTTCAAATGAATGGTATCACCTTGAATAACAGAGGTTGCATTGTTAATTTTTTTTAAAATTATTTAAGATTATAATTTGTTAAAAAATTTACAAGTTTATGGCTAATTTATTCTAAATAAAATGAATATCATAATCAAAAATTGAAACTTAATTTTCCCCAAAATAAACAGCTACAATATTACTAACTCTTTTTATGATTTTGAGACTCATTTTGAAGTTAAATTTGGAAAATATTTTTCCATTTGTTCTATAATATTCATCTATTTTGAAATTTTCAATTTTTATATATTACATAAAAAATTATTCGCATTATTTTAAAATTTTAGCATATATAGAATTCCATTCAATTCCAAATTTAATGAATGCACCTTTTAAGAGTTTTGTTGTTGTTACATTTAATTTTTTATTGCCTTAATATTTAATTATGATTAATTTTCAATTTAAAATTTTAGATTAATTTTATAATTTTAATAAATTAATTTAGATAACAAATTAAATAGGAATAGTCAATAATCAATATTTTTAAAAGAATTTAGAAAATCAATTAAATAGGAATAGTAAATAAAAGAATTTAATTACTAGTAAATAATCAATATTTTCTTGTAGTTGCAGGAAAACTTCTGCTTGCACAATACGACAAATTAATTCTTACGTTTCCACTTCTTTTTTTTTTTTTTGACAATAGAAATCAAAAAGAAAGAATTACATTTTGGCATTATCATGTTGTTTTCTAGAGTTTTTACAAAAAAAAAAAAAGTTTTCTAGAATGTGCTAGAATGATAGAATCCATTCTCCCATGCCTCTTAAACTCGTTATGGCCAGCTGGCAGGAGTTTCTGTTTGAAGGAAAATATTGTCCTTTATCAATTTATTCTATGATTTAGCCAATAGTCAATTCTTTCTAAGTTGTGAAACGAAAAATTCATGTAAACTATTCTTAGTAATCATCACAAACTTGATTTACAAATTGTACCTGAAAAGATAGAAGGATTCAACACTGAATATCAGAAACCTGAAAACTCTGGATTGCACGCAGTAGAAAAATTAATCAAAACCATTTGCAGATATAATAAATTGTGCTGTAACATGTTCACAAAACTGTTGTGTAAGATATATTGAAGCCTCCTGCTGATGAATGAAAACAAATGTTACATTGCTTCCAAATCATAGTATCCAACATCGACAACCTTCTGATTCCTGCGGCCCTTCAAACCATCGGTCCCATAATGGGTTTAGCGGGCCTGTTATTCTGTATTTGGAAACAGGAAATAATGACTATGCATTTCGATTATGAAAAATGCTACCAACAGTTCCTCGTGCACTTTCCACCATATACTTCTAATGTAAAAAAACATGTGACTCTGCACTTATAAAATACTATTAGTTTTTATAATAGAAATTAGTGCTTTAAAATAATAATAATAAAAAAAAATATTTTTTTTGCATTGGAAGTATATGGTAGGAATTGCATAAGAAAGTGCTGATAACATTCCTCTTTTGGATATAGAGATGTCAACTTAAGATAGTAAATGAAAGTGTGTATGGGTGGCATTGAAGTTACTCTGAGAGTAATGGATCAGTTATAGCCTCAACGTTGCGCAGCAATCTGTACGGCACAAACAAAACTCATATTAATCATAAATGCCATGATGACTAGCTTAAGTGACAGCAGAACTACTTTAGATTTTCCTTTTCCAATTTTCTAAGAGAGAATGTCAATTCTAGCACTTACTCTTCAGACACTGTTGAGACATTGTCTGTTTTCTCAAGCTCCTCCAACTCTTCCTGTACAAGTTTTATGATACAAAATCGACTCTTAAATCCAATAAGGGCATGTGATACAAATTAATTTTCTACAACACTAAATGAACAAAAAGGAGTACATGGCAATCCCTAGTCATTTATATATACCGTATGCCTCTAGAGAAAGACTAAAACCTCATATCTCTTTTTTCCTTTTTTGTTTTTACGCTTTGGCGTAGTTTCCTACTTTGAAAGTAGCTTCCATACTACGTGACTATGTCCATGAAAGGAAACCTAATAATAAGAAGTGATCCATAATCACCAAAGTAACAGCAGAGTTGAATTTTCCTAAACTAAGAAGATATTCCAGGTTAAAAGCTTGTTGGCTTTAAATCCTTATCTATATCTTTCTTGCCTTTTTGAGATCTTTATACACATGCAGCGCCAATTGTCTTTTCAATCATAAGTAAATAAACAAATAAAACCACAGTGCTTTCAGTGGATTAATTGTACAGGGCAGCAGACACTTATATGAGAGAATCATTTGGAGAGGCTAACAGTACAGAAGAACTACTAAAGGTTCCATACAGTAATCCAACTAAAACAATCTCAAGAAAGATATTACTAGATTTGTATTAAAGAGTGTAGGTAGGAAATTCTAATTTAGAGTTCGAGAAAATCTGTGGCATTGCTAATTTAGGAACCATAAATAAGATTGTACATTGACTCATTGAGCATGGAAATCATCATGTTTAAAAAAAGAGATGTGAAGATGACTGTCAGCCTCAAAAAGCAGCCACTTGATAAGAGAAACTGAGGGGCAATTGAGAATTACTTAATAATAGACCACCCAATGAAATATCCTTCATCACAAGTCTTACCAAAGTTTTTTTGAATAATATGAAAGTTTATCCACTCTCATGCTTTATAAGTTAAGGGCAGCAATTGAAGTATTGAATGCTGCTCAATATATGGGATAAAACATAATTGTTACGATTGCATTGCTATACAAAACATAAGAAATGTCAGACTTGGTACAACACACGAATGCAACTCTGGGAAAAAAAAATGTTAGTCATATTTTATTCAGTCTGCAACATCTAGGTAGATATAACATGTATAAGCTCAATATTTGATTCCGATAAGTAGTTTCAAACAACGTGTATTGGCAAATATCAGAGATTCATAGCAGTTCAAGCATCCAAATCCATATTCCTATTTCAACTCCAGGAAAATTTCTGTCCAAATATAGCTCTGCAGCTCAGGAAGCTGTGGAAGCTACAAGACATAAAACTAAAATTAGCAATTTAGCGGGTAAAGTGTATTTTTTGTACCAAAACTTTTGTAAGTGTATCAAATTGGTACCAAAACTTTGATTTGCATCAAATTG
>CATIWF010077884.1:0-54106 GCA_949630135.1 Balakata baccata | reverse complement strand
GCAAATCCACATTACGGGATATGATTACAAACTAAACGAATAGATTTGAGTCAGTTAAAAAACAATAACAATAGAAAAGAGTTAAAATAAAATACTTACATTTTCGGTCTACATTTCTTATAATTTTTTATTCCTTGATCTTTTTTTATATTTAGTATTTAGTTTTTTTTTTTTACAAGATATTTAGTACTTAGTTAAAACCGTATTTAAGCAATAAATATTTATGTTATATATATGAAATCATACATGATTTTACATTTATTTATATTTGGTACTGTCAGTAGAAATTATTTTGCTGTAAAATCCATAATTCTTAATTTCTTTTTTTAATGTGCAATGAATTTTAATTAAAATTTGGGATCAAAATAGCAAAAATGTTTATATTAATTTATACATATATAATATGTATAAATTATAATTTAGTGATGAACGAAGTATTTTGCTTTAACAATTAATAATGAGAAGAAGGGAAGCACCTGCAGCTTGCAATTATCTATAATTATACATTCAATTTTATTTTTTCAATTAAAAAATTTACAATTATTTATTTAATAAGAATAATAATTTCTCACGCGGTACTCGCTTCGAGTGAAACACAGCTCACAAGCATCCTATTCCGTCTCGTTGAATAACCCCACCAAAGGCGAAGTTTGATTCCAAAGAATATTCAACGAAGTTCCAACTTCCCACTTAGCCTAGTTGAGGTGATAAGAGTGTTTACCCTTAAAATGATAAGATTTTGAGTTCAGATTTGCTTCGCTGCATTCTTTTTTGACGGGTATGTGTGTATTTTTTTCTTTATGGTTAGCTCATGGCCGCTGTACTCTTTAAATATATGTTTAAAATATGCCCTCCCACCCACCAGTGTAAAAAGAAAACAAAGTTCCAACTTCTAACCTTCCTTGGTTGTTGTGGTCGTTCTGAAACCCTTTTAAATTCTCAAATAACTAAGCCCACCCACTTACTAAAATTACATTTAAACACGGGAATTGTCTTCTTAATTTTTGTTTCTATAGATTCTTATAATTTGTTATTATTAAGGTAAGTAAATGTGCAAGTGTAGTAAAAATTTCTATTACGAAGTTTCTGGTCTGTTCTTTCTTTTGTATTTTAGTTGAGAGAGTGATCTGTATCTGTATATGAGTGTTTCGTGTGATTTCTGATCTGCTCTTTTTGGTATATTTGTTATGGAGGAGCTATCATCGATGTCTTCCTTGTATTACTTTTCGTAAATTTGAAGTCTTTTTATCATTTATTTTTCTGGGTTAACGTGATTTTGAAGGCTTTGATATTTAAATATTTTTATATCTTATTTTATTTTTCAATTTAGTATTGGTAGCAGAAGTTTCGATTTTTGTACTATATTGTGGACTTTAAATAGCTCTCTGATCTCTCAGTCTTCACTTCATTATTCTAAATCACAATAGTTCATCAGCATCAGGTCACATAATGTGCTCCTTCTCTAACCCTTTTACTCTGCGATTCCTTGATAGAATTAATGTCTATACATATGTGAATAAGATTTATGTCTGTGTTGATGTTGACGTCTGTTTGGGTGATCTAGTGATTGATTGATTGGAGATGACTGGCGCAGGTGTTTGAGATCTGAAGAAATGGCAAAAGATTCTTCAAATGGAGATCACCAGACAACAACAAAGGCACCTCCAACTCCATCCCCTTTGCGTAACTCCAAATTTTTTCAGGTAAGATTGGATCTTTCTCAGTTATTCCGATAATTGCTAAAGTTCTGATTTGATCCTATGAGTAGCTTGATATTTTTCCCGCTCATTGATGCCCCTTCTGTGAAGAAAATTACTGTTTGTAGAGGGGGAAAAATAAGAGGAAGACAATTAGGGCATAGTTAATTAGGGATGTCGCTCATGCTTTAAAACACGGGTTACAAAGGAAATCATAATGTAGGTGGTAGTGCAGGACAGGTATCAATACTCACCCTTGTGCCAAAACTAATCAAATCCAACGATGAAATGATAGAGATAAAACCATTATACTAAATTGTTTCCTGATAATTTATTTGCTTGTCAACATTTTAGTCTTGTGCTTTTGAAAAAAAAAAAAAATCAAATGCCAACATAATGAAACTAGTTCATACAAATGTATGCTTTGCTGGATTTGTTTTTGAATATGATTTTTGAAGACAAACTGATCTTCCATTTTCATAAGAGCTCCTCTAAATCTACAAAGAATAATTATGTTATAGAAGATAGCTCCAAAAATTGTATATCTTTCCTATCCTGGATTTATTTACTTCTCAGATCCATAAGATCATGGTGATCCTTCCCAGATATTTGTGTTTATATCATGGTATATCAAGTTATAGGTAGATTTAACTTCCCACTCAGTTTGGAGTTTGCTATGCCTCTGGTTTTTTTTTTTATTCACTTTGCTCTTCTACTATGTTGATTCATATGCTCTTAACTGATGATTTTCGTCTTTGATTGAAGTCCAATATGAGAATTTTAGTTACTGGAGGAGCTGGGTTCATTGGGTCGCATTTGGTTGACAAACTAATGGAAAATGAGAAAAATGAGGTAAGCATGTTTTATCTCAGATATGCCATCCTTAGGTAGTTTAGTTCTATGATCTTCTAGATGTTATTTTTTCTATTAAGTGCTGGATAGATCAATTGAAAGGAATCCATTTCCTAAGATGATTCTTGTGTCTATTACTCAGGTCATAGTTGCTGATAACTACTTTACTGGATCAAAGGACAATCTTAAGAAATGGATTGGCCATCCAAGATTTGAGCTGATTCGTCATGGTATGTTATTATCTTCCAGTTTCTGCTTTTAGACATCAAAATTTTCCTTCATTAAGATGTAATTCAGGTTTACAGACTGCATTTAGTTGTTCCTATTATTTATTGGTTATGCTTAAGATAGAGTCATGTTATCATCCATTGGTACATTGTAAATTATGGTTTTGGTCGTGCTTTTTCCTAAAATTTTAGCCTTGCATATAAATCATGGTCATTCCAGTGTATGTATACCTTGCTGCTGTTTTAAGTAATGCATGCCCAAAATTCTGTGTTGAAAATATTCACTCAGTAATAGTATCTCTCAAATGTTAATCTGTCGGCGGCGAGCTTAGGATTTCTGGTACCATACTAGCAATGGCACTCAGTTGCATTTAGAATATAGGCAGGATAAATATTTCAAGTAATAATATCAGTTGAGCATAAGCAGCCCCATGTTTGTAATATTAACAAAAAAATTTTCCTTTGTTACTATTCTTATTTTCTTTGTTATTCTGCATGCATGGAGTCCAAAATGAGCCTGACTTTGTGCTATCATCAATATTGCCTGTTACTGATAACTTCTTTTGCAATTTCAGTGTTGATTTGGATAAACTATGTTTTAATTGTTTCTTCCTAGATGTCACGGAGCCATTGTTGATTGAGGTTGATCAGATTTACCATCTTGCATGCCCTGCTTCTCCTATTTTCTACAAATACAATCCTGTAAAGGTGTGTAATCATGCACTCTGCTTTTTATTCTAAATGCTATGTTCTTTACTTCATACTTGTTTTTGGAACATTAAACTTCTAAAAATTGGTTCTTTTTGTCTCTACCAATTGCATATGTAGGAAAATTATTTTCCATCATATGATAACTGGATCTCCTATTTTCTCTTTAGCACCTGTAATTACAGTGCCATGATTCATTTATGTCTCCTACACCATTCTTAGATTAGACAATCAGAAGTTTAGTATTATTTATCCTCTTTGATTTAGGGTTATATTGTCAAGTTGAATTATGATGAATTCAGTGTCGCATTTTATTTGATTTGGATAAACCTTAGATTGAGAATTGATCCATGCTATTTCAATTTAAGAGCTGCTTAAGGACAAAAAAAGGGTAGCAACTAGTACATTATTCTTCATTATGCACAATGGCATAGGGCACTTGTATATAGCTTTCACCTACTTTGATGTTGTATGGTCTGTACTTACAATCATATCAGAGATGTTCTAGCTTATCTAACTTAGGATTACATCACACATTGACAGACAATAAAAACAAATGTGATCGGCACATTGAACATGCTGGGTCTTGCCAAGCGAGTTGGAGCAAGGTTAGAGGATCTAGTTATGCATATATCGCTTTAAACCCTGTATATGGGATTAATACTGGATTTAATCATTTATAATATTTTGTAAAGCAGAATTTTGCTTACTTCAACTTCAGAGGTATATGGTGATCCCCTTGTTCATCCTCAACCAGAGAGTTACTGGGGTAACGTTAACCCAATTGGTATGTTCCTTTTTGCTCCAAACCATTACCTATAAAAGTAACCAGAACAAAATTGATAATAATGGTTGGAATAGAATGGAAAACCTAAATGCTATTTCATTCTTTAATTTCTATTTTAATAACTTTTGGAATTATTATTTTTTCACTTTTATCCACAATTAATGAACCATTTTTATCCATTTGATGCATAAACTGTCTCCTTTTCTCCTTCCTTCATTGTGGACATTATCATTAATTTACCATATTCATGACACTGTCATCTTTGCATCACATTCATCTTATTTTGTACTATAGGGGTAAGGAGCTGCTATGATGAGGGAAAGCGAGTGGCTGAGACTTTGATGTTTGATTATCATAGGCAGCATGGAATAGGTAAACATAATTATTTTCCTCCTTCCTGGACATCTTCTTGGTAATTGCTACCAATTTGTTTGACATATTCTTTTGTTCTACTTGTTTTAGAAATTCGCATTGCTCGAATTTTCAACACATATGGTCCCCGTATGAATATTGATGATGGACGTGTTGTCAGCAATTTCATTGCTCAAGCACTTCGGTATTTCCTTTTGCAGTTTCATAGCTTTCATGGTGTTATAGCATACAGTTCCCTCCATTTTTTGTGTTTGGTTTAGCTATTAGGATGTTAATCATGTTGGAGGCCTTTTACGCTGTAAACCATGAATTCTTCTTTTCCTATTGTCTTTCCTTCCGGTCCTCATTTAATAGATTCAATATCTATGCTTTATTTGTCAACTTATAGTTATGTTCTGTACTTCGCAGTGGTGAACCATTAACAGTCCAAAAACCTGGAACTCAAACTCGCAGTTTCTGTTATGTTTCTGATATGGTAAGCAGAACATACAAGGGTTTTTTTCTTTTTTTTGGCTGGGTGATGTTCATATAATGGGTCTCTACCTTATTGTTCTATTTATATTTTAACCTGTATCAGGTTGATGGCCTCATTCGACTTATGGAAGGAGAACACACTGGACCAATCAATATAGGAAATCCAGGTTATCCTGCTATGTCTGATTTGCTGATGTGGATAATTGTTGTGCTTGAATTCATGAGTTGGTCCTAATGGCATACTCTTTTTTGAAAATTGCTTATGTTATTCTTTGTATACTTTTCCAGGAGAATTTACCATGATTGAACTTGCTGAGAATGTGAAGGAGGTTAGTATCAATTTTTCTGTTGTTTTTTCCCCTGCCATGTCTATGCTCAACATTTTTGGCAGTAATAATTATGATGAGTCTCAGTCCTTTGAAATAATTACCTTAAAATTAGACGTTGTGGTGGAGATTATGAAGTGGAATGCAAGCCCAAGTGACGAGCACCTACATGAAATTATCTTAATAATCTTTTTTCCAGTTCTGATATTGCTTTATGAGAAAGCAGGATTCCTGATCTCATCACAGTTCAAATTTTAGTCATTTATAATGAATAATATTTTAGATGGTGGTGTGACTTTGTAGCTTATCAATCCTGATGTGGAGATAAAGATGGTGGAGAACACTCCTGATGATCCACGACAGAGGAAACCTGACATCACAAAAGCAAAAGAATTGCTGGGTTGGGAGCCAAAAGTCAAGTTGCGGGATGGCCTTCCCCTTATGGAGGAAGATTTCCGTACAAGGCTAGGAGTCCCCAAAAAGAATCATTGAACTTGAAAGATAAACAGTGTGAAGTTTTCTTGCATGTCATCAGTGCTTTGCTTTTTCCATATGTTACCTTTCCCTCTGCCCTTATTTCATCTTCATCTCGTTGGAAATAAGTGGAGATAAACACCCCACTTTTGTTTCTTCCTACAATTTTCAATACCGAGAGTTTTTTACAGGAATTTAATTGTTATATAGTCAATATAAGCTTGTTGTTTTCCTTTAGTTGCCACATCTTATTGCCCCGAATTTTGTCAAGATAACCAACCTTCAATAAATAGATATTTCTGTGAGTTCTCACACAAGTATTACATTACAAGTAAAGGGTTGTTTCCTTGTCTTCAAAGTTGGAGGAATTGTTTCTGGTCCTATTAAAAAGAATGAAACTTGTTTGACTTTGAGAAAAGGCTGCGGAGACCAGTCACCGGTGAACAAGTATCGGTGCCGGAGCTCCGAAAAGCAAACCCCCATCACCTAATGCCTTAAACTTCATAGTCATATCTTGAAAGTCGTTGGCTAAGATTAAGACCCACCAGATTTCATCATTACAACACTAAAAAGCCAACTAAAAACAATACCTTGTTCGCTTGTTTAGCAAGTACAAAGCTTATCAAATATAAGAAGCAACAGAGCTTCTCAATAGCGAGAAAAATGCCCTTGATTTATGCTAAAGAAGAGCCTAAGATGATAAGATTTATCTCCAAGACGTTTAGACGTCTAATCTGAAATACTGAAAAATTAGGGATGCCTGACAAAAATTATTGCAGATCCAAACTCTCTGAATGTGATGCTTTCATATCAAACATTCCATAGGCCGGTCGCAAGGTTTGAATCAGATCGATATTGAATGTAATAAAACACACTCGGTTTGTTCTCTTACTGTTATTTACTTATTTCTATAATATTGCTTTCTTTTTACATTTTACCAGACAAAATACATCTCGTGTGGACTATTTCATGTCTGAAATTCCATAGCTTCTTGAAAGGTTAATTATTAAATAAAAAATTAGAGCCCAATTGGCATTGCAGTTGAACTTTTAAGAAAAAAAATTATTTTTATTTTTTTTGAGTTTTAAAAACTATTTTTAGATAAATGTTTTTGTCAAAAACATATTTGGAAGAAGCAATTTATAAAAAATTAAAAAATTCAGTCAATTAAGTAAAAAAGAATGCTAAAAATGATTTAGTGGAAAACGAAAAAACTTCCAGATGCAGTGATAGAAATTCCATGAAAGCTTTGCAACAATGGCAGCACGCTCAAATCCAAACGAGTACACATGGTGGAGAGCCAAGATAGACCCCAAATGTCAAATGGCCCCGGCCGGCAGCAGGTTTTATTGAATGTAACTTTGATGCTTCAGTGTTTGCAGGTCAAGGCTTGATTGGTTATGGTTGTGTAGCTCGTAATCATGAGTCCAACTTCACTGGTGCAAAGCATGGCCTCCTCTCAGCTGCGGATGATCCTCTGATGGCAGAACCTTAAGTTGCAGGGAGTCACTCACTTAGCTAAAGGATTTGAGCGTTCAAAGTGTAATAGTGGAATCCAATTCCCTGCTGCTTATTAATGCTCTCAATAGCAGAACTGATAATTTCTCCTATTTTAGCATGATTGTTAGAGATTGTACAACTCTAGCTCAGAGTTTAGTAAGTTGCTGTTAGCTTTGTTTCTAGATCAGCAAACCAAATAGTGCACGTTCTTGCACGAGCTGCCGGGATGTTGCCTAATCCGAGGGTTTGGGGTCCCAATCATCATCCCTTTCTTACGGATGTTTTAACTGCTGATTTCCTTAGTGAAGATGTTTACTTTCCGTTAAAAAAAAATTCAAAATATGCTTTTTAAAAACACAAAAGCAATCCCAAACACACCAGAACCAGATTAGTCCAAATTTCCAAAACGTTCTAAATTTCAAACAGAAAATATTTTTACAAAAGTAATATATCAAACTATCTGGTAATTTCAATTTTTTTTTTTAACTAGGATAACCAGTTCAAGAAACAGCCATCCAAATAGTGTTCTCAATTATTCAAGTGAAAAAAGACCGCTGATAAAAAAGAAACAAATTGGAGTATCTAGGACATTGTCCTGTTATTAAAAGCCATGAAAATAAATGAAGTCCATTTCCTTTCCAGCAGTTGGGTGCAATGCAGATAACTATGTTGGTTTCAATTCACCTGAAAGTAAAAAGAAAAAAAGAAAAAAAAAATCCATGAATCAGTGTCTTTCATCAATAAAGATGCGTCTTTCAGAGGCAAATCTGCTGATAGCAAAAGTCATGATGATCAAGCAAAGGCACTTCTTTACTATGAAGAAAATAAATTATGTTTGATTAATGCATTAAATATTTCCTTCCAAGAAACTAAATATCATACAAAGCATATCATGCTTAACAATTCCTAGTTGTAGATTACAATTAAAAGATTTATCTATTACAACAGCTGCAAAGTGGTGACATTGATGATTCAGAATGGAACAATATGCTGATTTAAGTAATTAAACTCATTATCACATGTCATTCCCTTTATGATTGCAGAGTTTAAAAATGAGGCATGCTATGGATACACATGCACATGGTGGCCACAATTGAAACACAACTAACTTAGAAAGAAAGATATTAGTAGAAACAAATAATCATCAAATATTAATAGGTTGCTACCAGGAGCATATCAAATCACAATATGTTAAATGTTGAAACCTTAACCCAAACAACATTCAATATCACTTTTAACCTTAATTCAATTCACAGTAGTTCAAACAACAGAATCACAAATGGAACCTGAGGTCCATTACGGATATAGAAGTTAGGTGCTACAGTAACTAGCACAGCTCCAACTTCACCCCTTCATGAGTCTTAATTGGAAGAGAGAGTTCTCCAGTAAATTCAAGGGGATTGCACACTAAAAAGAAACATTCTCCAGTAAATTCAAGGGGATTGCACACTAAAAAGAAACATTCTAGGAAGATCACATTGACTTAAATAGACCATTTAAAACTTTGCACATCATGATTTCAAGTTGTAAGTGACAAAAACACCAGTGGCCAAAAACCACCCCTTTATACTGGCTGTGTTAACTATAAGATCCATCCATATGGTGCGACAACATAATCCCAGACCCAATTTGAAAGTTAATGCATCATCCTGTATGAATTTCGAATAAACGTACCTGGTTAATTATGAATTCCTAAAAGCCATTTTTCATTAATGTTAAATGCACTTGTTCCCAGCTCCCAATCATTAAAAGTCACATTATAAACATTCAAAAACACATTTGTGATGATATGTCGGATGATAATTGCATAACTAGGGTGTGATAGATTGACTTGGCTCACCACCCACCAAGCAGACATTGGTGACACTTGCATCAACCAGCCTCTCTTTAATCCTTAAATCCTAAATGGCACATTTTCATATATAATCATGAAAATAATATGCTTGCTCTAAAAAACTGCACCATGAAAAACAAAAAAATCAAATCTAGGGTTTAGAAATTGAAATGTATGTACCTATTATGCCTCTGGACAAATTTCGAATTCTTCGCATCTTCCTCTGCAAGTCATTACAATCAAATCCAATAAAATAATTTAGATCGTTTATCCAACATCACACCTGGGGACATCAATATAATCGAGAACGCGAAAAAAGTTAAAGAAGAGTAGATCGAGAGATGTACCGGTAAGGCCAAGAGAGAGCTTGGTAATAATTGTTCCAGTTACAGCGAAGCCGACCAGGAACGGCCAGTTCCTGTTGAACTCTCGCTTGAAGAAAACGGGCCAGGGATCGAACCACCTAGGCATCCTTCTCTGTTTTTCTCCGGTCTGCTTCTTTTCACTTTGCTGTTGGGTAACGGCTGAACTTTAGGATTTTAGAAGATTTTAATAAAATTTAAAATGTGAAGTTGTATTCGGTTAAGATTTATAAGGATTCTACAAACGTTATAAGATATTCAATTAAATTTTTAAAAATTTAAAAAAAATAATATGTTATTCAATTAAAATTTATAAAAATTATATAAAAATAAAATGGTATTAAAAAAGTCAATGAATTTTATAAATATCAAAATTTTAAGGAATTTTAAATATCTTAAAAGTTCTTTTATGTAATTCTATATATAAAAAATTATCATAAGATTTCAACATATTTTTTTATAAAAGTCTATGAAAATTATTGATAATTTTATAAATTCTGCACACGTCATTAAAAATCTATGAATTTTATAAAAATTATTGATTTAAAAAAGTTTATAAATATCTTTTAAAATTCTAATTGAATACACCATATTAAAGAACATTTGCAATTATATCTGTTAAAATAAATAACATATTTTAGAGAATTTTTAAATACAGAAAATTATTATATTTTTATTATATTTTATCTTTTGTAAATCAATATTTTTTAAAAAATAAATTATTATAAGAAAAAAAGTAATACATTAACAAAAAGATGGAACATGTATAAAAAATAAAAATATATTAATTACAATTAGAATATAAAGTGAAATTTGGCTCTTTAAGATTATATTCGGATTGAGAAATTTTAAATTAGTGATTTTGAACAATTCATTGATTTCTTAACTACTTAAAAAATGTCTAAATTCATGAACTTTAGAAAATTTATTATCTACCAAAATCATTCATTTTCGAGATACTTAATTTCCCACCTCTTACGTAGGAAAGTCCAAAATCTAATTTCCGATCCGTAGAGTGAGGCAAGCGGAGCATGGTGGAGTCTCCCAATGCCAATATCTCACATCGGTTAACTAAGAGGAGGATTTGTAGTTTATATAAGTTTGAGGTTCTCCTCCTCATCAGCTTAGCTTTTGGGGTGGACCAAGAGCCTTAGACCTATATCGGCTTTTATGGTATCAGAGTCTGGTTACTGTTCATAGTGATAAGTTTTGTACATGGTTATGTTTAGATTAACAATCAAAGAAGTCTCATACTCATGGAAACTAATTCTACTCATATTAACGCAGTTTCTACACCCATTTCTCTTGTTCTCTCTTCTTCTTTTAAAACTACATTTGACGGTAAAATAGACTTGCTTTATGAACTTCATCATATTCTAGATGATAAAAAAACCTCATCACTGAAATTCATTTTTTTAGTCCTTATGATGCTTACAACCGTTCTAAAATCACCTGGAAAACACATTTCAAGTCTCTTATACAAAAACAAAACAAATCAGTCAAGGAGTATGTTCAATTCTCTTCTTTTGACCATTGTACAATTAAGGCTACTAGAGATGAACAGTTCGTTTAATTAGAAATTCCCCTTGAATTTTTGCCTCTCTAGAAAAAGGAAGGTCTTTTCCATCTTCACTTTGGAGCCATTCGTCTTGCTCTTTCCTATCATGGAAGGAAAAGATTGCTAGTGTTTGCTAGAATAGCCTTATTAGATACCAGATATCTCCAGTATCAACATGTTGTGATTGGTACTATTGAAACCTCTCTCAATGCTGGGACAATTTTATTTACTTTCAATCCCAATTTTAATTTATCTCTGGAAGACCCATATGTGCTTTCCACACTCAAAGTTCAAGTTCAGATCACTGGTGCTCCTCAGGTTATGTCTGCTACTGGTGCTACTCTCTATTATCAGCTGTCTATATAGTACAGAATCATGCTCTAGATCTTTCCGCTCCTGTTTCCAATTATGCCTTGTTCATTGTAGCTGATGCACAATATGTTCCTACTTATGTGCATATTCTCAGACAGATCTTTAGAGACGAATTGATAAAATTGTTACTAGACACTTGGGTAACTAACTATGAAAAGATTCATAGTATATCTCAACCAGTTTAAAATCTAGAATCTTATTTTCTGAAGAAAGCTGATGGTACAGTAGAAACCAAGTTTCTTAGAATAGCAGGTTCAAGTTCAAGTTTTAGCTCTTCTCTCTTTTCAACTCAATTCATGATTCAACTAGCCTCTTATGAGGAAGGATTAAGAATTATTGGGTTTGACTCTATCGGCAGACCAATTTATGCCATGTATCAAGGAGATCACAAGGTCCCAAATGTTGATTGTCGTTGTGATGACTGCTTACACGATACTGTCTATGAGAGTGATGATGATGATTCTTCTTCTAAAAGAAAGAAGAAAAAGAAAGGCAGGTTTGAAAACTGATGAGAAGGAGATTTGATGATGATGATCCATCTGTTGCCTTACTAGGATAACCATCTAACAAATATGATTATGTTGTCAACTATTCTGAGCCCCCATCTTTCAGAACCAAGATGTCATTACTAACACATCCTGTTTGGGATAAACATCTACATGAGCATCCACTGCCCTCATAACCTCCAGCACCTGCTCCTCCTCTCCCAATTTATAACAAGGGTTTAAGATGACTTAAGAAGCATGAACCTAAATGGATTTCAAAAACTACACTACTGTCTCTACTAGTACTAGTTTTGGTACCTTTAGTCTGCATGTTCCAGCCTACTACCGATGACTTTTCTTCTTTGCAGGAAAGTATGGTTGATCCAATTAAGAATGTAAAAAGGACTTATTACGTTCTTTCTCCTGATCCTGATGCACAAGGAAGACCCTGAGACATTACAGTTAGCAAATATGTACTCAATTGGCAAACTCAAAATGCTTTAACTCAAAATTCTACTTTACGCAGGATTGAAACTAAAGTTGATATGGTTTCGAGCAAGATGAATTGAGTTGAGTCCTCTATGATGAACCAGTTCAATTTCCAGCAAAAGTTTATATTTAAACTCTAACGACAGATTATGGCTCTTCATAATGAATTGACGCAAATGATTCGAAATCAAATTTCTAGTCCTACTTTTCAGTAGAAATAATAAGAGATTACCAAGTTAAAATAATAATTGTCTCAAGTAGAAAAAGATTTGCATATCAAAACCCCATTCAATCCTTTCACCTTTACCAGCACTCTACCTTTATCCGAAACCAATGTATCTCCTACCCCTATAAACCTAAATGTTGACCATGTTCTTCTTCAGCATAAAAATTTCCAGAAGGTGCTTACAGCATAAGTTCATAAACCTAAACCACAAATAAAAAAGCCATCCATTTATGTTCCTTCAACACAACCTACAACCACTACTACTTCATCCACAACTCCTCCTCACATACCTAGAAACGAACCTGATTCACAACCCCCTAGTTATTTCTCTCCAGACTCCCAATATCCTTTCTAGTATATGGTTCAAGAACCCTCTCACTATAATCCTATTTCTAATTTTCTCAAAATTGCTCAAACTAACAGTACTACTTCTGATGATATGCAAGACACTCAAAATTCATCTTCTGAATATAGTTTTAATACATCTTCATTCCATTCTAATGAGACTATTGCTTCATCTGCTAGTACCGCTGAATCGACTAGCTCCATCCAATCGGTAAAAATGGCAGATTCAACTGAACCAATCTCCATAGGCTTTTCAATGGTTGTTGACCCTATAGAGGCATATTTCACCGAACTTTTTAAAGATGATGAAGTAACTGGAAATCCACCTCTAACTTAACCAGACAAAAAGGCTAAACTTGCAAATGGTCCTTGGTTCTCTATGGATAATGTTCCTCATCACCAAATGAGAAAATCGACTTTTAGAGATTTTAGCCTGGATGGAAACAAAGCAGCAAGCTGGAATTACAGTCCCTAAAATACTTCAAGAACTCACCACTTGATTTGTTGGAAGTCTAAAGGAATAGTGGTTACAAACTCCTTATTACAACAAAATGCAGTTCCACCAATTCTTATTAATGCCTTATGACATACTGAAAATGAGTTTGTTGGAAGTTCTACTGATCTAACTGAAACAGTTTGTATGAAATTCTTTCAATTAAGATGCTGCTCATTAAGGAGAAAAGATCTAGATACTTATTATCAAGAGTTTGCTCTCGATATTATCAATTGGGTGTAGAAGATGTCAACATGAAACAACAGTTTATATCCTCGGTGCTAGAAGAATTGGGTGTTGCAACTTTTAGATATTTTCGTAAACCAAAAATCAGTCTCAGAGACTTTTCTTTATCTTAGATTTACCAGAAAATGCTAATGGTTTTAGAAGAATTATGAGCGGCCAAAAAACATGTCAAAGAAGCTCTTTATTGGACCAATAAGAAGAATATGGATTCTTTATATCACTGACTAGATCTTCAAATCAAATATGTCAATCTAAAAGATTGTAATTGTAAGCAATCTAAAAGATTGTAATTGTAAGCATTGCAAGAAAAAGAAACATTCAAGAAGTACAAGCAATCTTCTTCCTCTTATCGTCCATATAAAAAGAAAATATTCAAGTTCTTTAGGAAGAAGCAGAAGAGGCATAAAAAGACTGATCGCTTGTAACACTCATTTACCCTACATTTGATTAGTAAGGTAAATGGACATTACCCATTTATTTGTCTTAAACAATTTGCCAGATTAAAAAACTTATAATTTTTTTTCTTTTGTTATTATTATTATTATTATTATATCTTTTTTTAATACATATAACCATTTAATTGGTTAATAAATGTATACTATAAAAAAATATTATTTTATATCTTGATATGAAATATATATTTTTACACTGAAATTTCTACTTATTATTGTACTTATATGCCCCACTACATACACTACATGAGAAAATTTTGATAATATATTACAATGCTTCTTCAAAATATACCAAAATAAATTTAGAGCTTTAAATTGCTGTTTATCTGGATTTTTTTTTCTTCTGACAATTAATCTAATGTTCCAAACATTTTATTCCTACGCAAGAAAAATTTACTTGCGCTAAGCTAATAGTTTAATAGTGTTTCATAGGATAAAAATCATACATACGATACATTTATAAATTTTATACATATCACAACATAATACCAATATTTTATATATATTCACAGATTAAATATGCTATATAATTTAACTTGTAAAAATGCGATCTCATTCTTTCATTATTTTTATTTATAATATTTTCTTTTTATTATTTTTAGTCAAGCCTCTAACACCTGTGTTTGAACTTATTAGTAAAAATATATGAATTTGTCATTTCCGGCCTTTTTATAATATTGTCATTATCGGCGCTTGTATTTGTTGCCATTACCAGTTTTTTTTATTTGCCATTACCGGCTTTTTTTGGATATTATTATTTTCGGCTTTTATTATTTTTATAGCGAGCGTTTCTTTTTTCCTTTATTGACATGCCAATCTATTCTCTATTATAGTTCAAGCCTAGGTGTGTTCGGGCTTCGATATAATTATTACCATCACCGAATTATTGACATTATATGTATATTTATGAATATGGGATGCCCATATGAACAATTAAATATCAAATAACCAATAATTATTATATGTAAAATATGTCATATATAAAAAAAAATACCACAAAACAAACTTTCTCAAGCATGACAGATTCAGGCACTGGGTTTGTGATCCAATTTCGGCCCATTGACACTCAGAATCTGACTTTATAATCTTTTAAGATTTTATGTCTTATTGTCTTAGCTTTAAAATAAAATAAAAATTACCTCAATCTGAGTTTTTACTAAAAGTTATAGTCAAAATACCGGATAGTGTTATAACACTTTTTACCTAGCATTTTCATGGTACTCTTATATCCGAGCTTTTATGATCGAATTTTGAAGTAGATACAAGCTGAATTTCAATTCATGATTTTCATAAAATTTTTGGTTCTATGTTTTAGCTATCATTTTCAATTTGATTTAGATCAATTCAACTTACATGAACTAAGTTACGTTCAATTTAATCAGGTATGTTCCGGTGCAAGTGCAATAGGGCACTTGTAGGATTCATTGTAATTCAAGTATTTCAATAACCTAATTCATTCATATCATATCCAAAATTTCCAGATCACATCATCATGCATAAAACTCAATATTTCATATTAATTTACTACAAAATTATATTGGCAACTATTTTTCACACAAGATATTTTCCAAATCACATGCAAGCATACATTTCATTCAAACTTTACATTTTATGGCATGCACAATTTTTATCCAAGAAGCACTTGCCTATATAGCCCCAAATCCTTCTCTTTTCCTTCTTTTTCTTATCTTGCTAAGTAGCCTTTTCCTAGCCTTTGTCTACCTCTTGGGGGCTACTTATTTGGCCTTAATAAGAAAAAATATATGTTACTAAATGACACGTTCAACTATTGTTTATGCATGAACATTAAGTAATGATCCTAATTCTCCTCTACCCTTTTCCATAACTTCATTTCTTTCTCTCTTTACCTTATTTAAGCTCATATTAACTTAATGTAATTCCATCCATTTAGGACAACCAAAACAGCCTCATTCATTCTAAGTTTTTTTTCATAATATTCAACATCAACTAGTCGTATACCCAACATCAACACTTCTAATAATCTTCCCAAACATATCCCCATCATAAGGCAACCCCTTCCTCTTCATTTTAGATTATATTTCATTTGTTTACAAGTTACAAAATCAACATCCATAGTCATCTAAATTAAATTCCAACACAATCTAACTTAATCATATACTTCTTCCTCTTTCAACACAACATCGACACAAGTTCACAAATTCAAGCAAAACCACTTCCAACCATACCAATCAACCATAAGGAGTTCAAATACATGTAATAAGGTTGGATTTGAAAAGAAGAAACTCACTTTGATGATTCTCTTGTGGTGGCCAAATTTCTCCAAATTTCTTCTTCTTTATCACCCTAACTCAGTCTTATGGTAGAATTTCTCCAATTTTTTTATTTTCTCTAACTAACCTTTTTTTTTCTCACTCTTTAAAGAGCTTAAAAGACATCAAAATGGGAGATCTGGAGAGGGGTAGGTCGGCTAAAAGGGAGAGGAGAAGAAGAAGATGATGACTTTTTGGATAAGTAAAGAAAATGCCACTAATTTTGACCTTTATACTAAGTTTAGAGTTTATAGGTCCCACTAATTAGTTTAATCTTTTTTCATATTGGTCTATTAACTTAATTAATCTTGATTAAATTTTAATTATGGCAAATTCCTCTTGTGCCGCAAATTTCCTATTTCTTACACATTTTTTCTAACAATTTCAGTAATACCTATTTTGTCCATAGGATAATTTTTTTATTTTTCGTAATTCTTCTACCAATCTTTTAATTCCATATTATTAATATTCCTATCTATTTTTCCTCATAATTTTTTTTATGGGTCCAAATTTAGATTCTGACTGGATCGGTGCGCTCAACTATAGTCACGCACGATCGGAGCCTAAATCACTGGACATTACATTGCTATTATCTTAGTGGAAAGAAAGGTTATTTTACAAAATAATATCCAAATAGACCAAAACAAGCAGTACAACTGATATAACAGATTCATGACCAATGTGACATTGACTTAAAGGAAGCTAATGTTGAGTTATTATTTTCTGAATAACATGAACTTTCTCCCGATTCCTTTATAGGGATTAGTAATGAAGATAGTGAATTAGATATTGAAGAAAATTTCCAAATTGTTACGGTGCATCCAGATGCTCAGCCTTATCCTGTTGAGACCATTTCCTAAAAATCCAAAAAACACCATGTTTCTTACTGTCCAGTCCAACTCTTCACTGAAAAATACGAAAAGTACATTAAAGCTATTGCTTTCATAGATACTAGTGCTTACCAAACCATAGCTAATCCCAAACTCTTTTCAGGCCACTTCTGGAAAGTTCATACTGAACTTTTCAAAGTAGCTGATGGAGTTTATTTCTCCACATATCACATAACCGTAAAACCCATTAAAATCTAATTCTTACCCAACTGTTTTGTGTGGACTAAAGTTTTGGGCTCAGCCCTACCCAATAAAGACATTTTGATTGAGTTTGATGTTATCAGCCAACTTTTTCATTTCTCAATTGAAAGTTAAGGCCTAAGATCAAAAAAAGGATTCCTTCCATGCACTTCCACACCAAGCCTGTTCACAATCTCTATAGTAGCCCATTTTGATGATCTCAAAGCACAATTTATCAAAAACAGTTGTGCTGAAAGTCACACAGATTTTATACTCAAATGTTCCCTCCCATTATGGACTCGGTCAGAGTTTTTCATTTATTTACCCTTTTAACAAAATGAAAACATTAATCATATAAAGGCTACTCATCTTGGAATGAATCCAGAAGATCAAGCCTAAGTAGTTCAAGAATGTTCTCAATTGTTACAGCAATGATTAATTGAACTAACAAAGTCAGATTGGGCACATCAAGCATTTTATATTAACAAAAGATTTGAGTAAGTTCGAGGCAAGAAAAGGTTTGTGATTGATTATAAGCCTTTAAATAATTTTCAAAAAGATGACAAGTTTCTACTACCAAAGTTATCTTCCTTTATTACATTTCTCAAAGATGCCAAAGTTTTCTCCAAGTTTGATCTAAAGTCTGGCTTCTAGCAACTTGACATTTTTATAGAAGAAAGATACAAGATGACTTTTTGTATTCCAAATCACCATTATCAATAGACAATTATGCCATTTGAATTAAAGGTGGCCCCTTCACTTTTCCAAAAGGCAATGGCACATATCTATGAGCCAATCTTATCATCTGCCTTGATTTACATTGATGATATCCTCCTCTTTTCAAAGGATGAGCAGGCGCACTATCAACTTTTGCAAAAGTTCATCAGTCTTACAGCTTAATATGGAATCATGCTATCTGACAAGAAGATGCAAATTGGTAGACAGAAAATAGACTTTCTTGGCATGACCTTTAAAAATGGAACCTATCATCCTTATCCCCATGTTGGATAAGAATTGCTACAGTTCCCTGATATTGATTTATTAGTAAAGCAAGTCTGCCAGTTTCTAGGAGTGGCCAACTATGCTAGGGACTTCATTCCACAATTCACTCAGTGGGCTTATCCTTTACAACAACTTTTGAAAAAGAAGTCACCCCCATAGACAGCCGTCCAGACATAAGCTGTAAAGAAATTAAAGGAGATCTGTTCAAATCTTCCTCCTTTACACATACCGATAAATGGTAAAAGAATCCTTTAGATTGATGCAAGTGATGAATACTGGGGAGCTATTCTTTTAGAAGAAAAAGATGGAAACAGATAAATTTGTACTTATGCTAGTGGTCGGTTCAAAGACTTAGAATGTCACTACCATTCTATTTTTAATGAAATCTTTGCAGTGAAGAATGGTATTAAGAAGTTTGAATCCACCTAATAGGACATAATTTCCTTATCCTCATAGATTGTTCTTCCTTTCCAAAGATTCTTGAACTCAAAAGAAAATAGGTCCTACATCCTGAGCTGCTAAGGTGGAGTGAATGATTTTCTAAATTCTCCTTTACTGTTCAACATATAAAAGGAGATCAAAATCTCATTCCAGATTTATTATCAAGGCCATTTCAAAAATACAAACCTCTCCATTTGGTATCATCAATCCAAACCATTCCATTAATCTATATGGCTGGCCTTTCAAACCAGGTTCTTAATCAAAAGTATTATCCTAGATGGTCTTTTATAAAGACTATGACGAAGGAACAACAAACTGAAAGGATGTTGACAGCTCAATACTCAGCCATTAGACAATATGGAAAAACATTTGTCCTCCTATAAGTTTTCAATCTTCAATGCCCTTTTATGGAAGTTTTCAAAATTCCTATATAAGGACTTTTTGCTAATGATAGTCTTTACATGTTGTGGTACCTTTGTTCAATACACTTCATGACATTTGAATTTTATCCTCTACGTTGGTACAATTTGTTAGCTCAAGCATTGCTAGAGAATTCCCACAAGTTTCTAAGTTAGTTTCGTCCTTTAAATGTCTGGAAACAGTTCTTCTTTAAGGTCCTTCATGATAACTGGAGTATTGATATCCAAAAAAAAGAAGTTCATACTATTATTTTCTTAAGAGGTATGAACACTATGCTCTGTTTGATATCTACCAAAGATTCCCTTATTCTCTTTGGGGAAATTGTGACAGTCATCCATTAGAGGTCGAAAAACTGCAGAGGACAATTGTTGCTAAGAATGGTTATATTCCCAAATCACTTTGGCCTCGCTATGATGAAGATACTCTATGGGAAGAAATTCCTTTTGAACATAAGGTCCAACTAGAGATGCTAGACAAGCTAATATGTTGATAAAGTCTTCTTATGACTTTGCAGGACCTTCGGTAGCTGGATCCTTTACTGATTCCAAACCACGTGTACCTAGTCCCACATCCTCCATTTTTGGTTCAGATGATAACTATTCATACATGAACCTGTCTTCTAGTCGTGAACCCATCAGAGGAAAATAATTAGACTAGATAATATTTTACTTTATTAACAGTATGAGTGTAAAATAAATGTGCTTGTCTACTTTCACTTTATGGGCTAGAGACCTTTTTTTTGTCAGTTTGTAATAATTTTCCTAGTGCTTGCATAAGCTGTAATAACAATACAATGTCTATTTTCTCATATATAAAGAGAGCTAGTTTTAGTTTGTAATCAAGTTTGAGAAAGATAAATAAAATCCTTTCAGAGTGTTCTCTTTTATCACAAGTTTCTAAACTCTTCTCTCTCTCTCTAATCAATATCTAAAACCTCCATATACTCTATTTTTCTGCATGATCATCTTTCATATGCTAATATTATTTTAGACTTCTTGTCAATACAGAGGAATAAAAAGAAGAAAGAAGGTCATAGAAAGTAGTTAAAGTTATTGACAAAAAAGCTTTTATGGTATATTATCCCTTATAAATTAATAATATTTCTAAATTTCTAAACCTTAAAAAAAAGCAAAAAAAAAAATTTCTTTTAATTTTAAATAATTGTATTATTATTATTATTATATAGTCTTCGTGTTACATTATTAATAAAAAATAATTTTAATTTATACCTATCTAACTAGATATTATAATGTATAATAGCTTATCGCTTTAATAATAAGGAATATTAAAAAGTTTAACTTACTGTGAAGAGAGAGGGTAATATTAACTTTATTTTCTATTATTTGTTAACTCTTAAAATACTTAATATATATTTTTTAATTTTAAACATATACAATTGATTATATGTGCTTAATTAATAATAAATTTTCAATATTTAATAAAGGGTAGAATTGAAAATTAATTGTTAAATCCATGGATTATGATCATTGAACCAAATATGAGTGTAAAAGAAATTATATCATCAATTTATGAATTTTATAGTTGAACCAAATGATGAAATTATCATAATTCATGTATTTTAAATCTATAGATTTTATGAAATTCGTGAATTTTAAATCTCTCATTCCAAATGGTGCCTATATGTAAAAAGTCAAACTCACTTTCAATTCATTCTATTGGAGATCCTTTTTATGAAATGAATCTTAAAAATAAAGAACATAGTTCAAATAAAGAATCTATTAGAAATGGTATAAGAGCATCTCCAACAGTGCTATTTATTTTAAAGAGCATCTTTATTAGAATAAATCTTGAGTAAAAATTTTTTTACAACTCTAATAGACTTTTTATATTTTTACTTTTCATTTTATTTTATCTCATATAAATTAATATTTATCCAAAGAAAAAAGTAAAGAACTATTATTAGGAGTAAGGAGAAAAGTATTTCAAGAGAAATACACCAATAAAAATATATAGAATGTACATAAAAAGTGGAATGCATTAATTATAATTAGAATAAATAGTTAAGTTTGACTTTCTAGATATAGAGAATCAAACTTAATTACTACTTTACATTTTGAAAATAAAGAGTCTATTAGAATTTTTTTTTTAACATAATGGCTTTCTAAAACAAAAAGAATGACTCAAATAAAGAGTATATTGAATATGCTCGTATATTGGAGCATTTTTAAATATAGAGAAAAAAATTTTACAAATCTAATAGACTCTTTATATTTTACTTTATCCTATACAAATTAATATTTATCAAAAAAGTAAATACTTGGTATTATAATGAAAAAGAAAAATATTTTATAGAAATACACCAATAAAAAGAAGATATATAAAAAATTGAGATGCATTAATTACAATTAAAATAGAAAGTAAGTTTAGCTCTCTAGATATAGTGAGTTCAGCTCATAATCCAATTTTGCATAAACGAATAAAACATAAAGAGTTAGATTGTTATTTCATCTGAGAAAAGGTTGCTTTAGGAGTGATCAAACTTCTGCCAATTGCATCTGTAAACCAAATTGTATATCTTTTTACTAAGCCTCAACATGTGTCAACCTTTAAACATTTCCATTTCAAGCTAGGACTCTTAGATATGGATGACAATGGGTACGGATTTTACGGATATCAGTACTTATTAAAATGAACAATATTTAATTTTATTGTTTTAACGTTATATTTGTACAATTTGATGAATTATTTTAATTTGAATTTGTTGAATTATATTTTGTATTTTATTTGATATTATAGTGATTTATGGTAAATTGTGCATATTTTAAATTCTAATTATTTAGTTAGTTAGAATTTGATTTTATTTTAAATTTTTTAATGGTAAACGAGTTTGGGTATTGATCGGGCAGTGTTAATTAGATTTGGAATGAGTACGAATATTAACATTATAATTTAAACTGGTTTGGAATGAATTTGGATAGTGGCATACATAATCAGATTTGAATTCGAATACGACATTTTTTCCGGATACCCTACCTGTTGTCATCCCTACTTTTATACATTCATGGTTCTCAGTTTGCGGGCCGGGGGGGGGGGGGTGATGAAGGTATTTTTCCTCAGCTCAACTATAGCACATGCTAGAGTTGTTATATTATGCATTTGAATGTATAGTGTTAAGTGTTCGAAGGACCATTTGCGCATGCAAAAGTCAAAAAGTGCTAACTTTCCTATATATTCTTTATTTAATAACTGTAAATACATTATTTTAATAACTGTAGATTCATTATTTAATAATTATAGATATATTATTTTATAATTGTAGATTCATTATTTGCTTTCGTGAATTAGTTTCAACTTTTATTGTATGTTTGATTCTTTGCTTACCAAGTTCAGATTTATTATTTAATACTATAGATGCATTATTTTATAACTGTATATTCATTATTTGTTTCATGAATTTGTTTTATATTTTATTGTGTGTTTGTTTATTTGCTTACTAGATTTAGATTCATTATTTAATAACTATAAATATATTATTTTACAACTATAGATTTATTATTGGTTTTCATAAATTTCTTTCATATTTTCATCTATGTTTGTTTAACATGTTCAGATTCATTATTTTATAATTGTAGATATATTATGTTATAAATACATTATTTTATAACGGTATATGTTTTCATTAATTTCTTTTATTTTTCATATATATTTGATTATTACCTTAATTATCACAAATCAAATTCTCATAAATTGCATTATCAAATGAAATATGTCTATCCATTTGCAATCGAACAACATAAACAAAATAAATAAAAAAATCTTGACCGAAAATAGAAAGATGGGCTAGCCAAAATTAACAAATAAAATAAGTAAAAAAAACAATAGAAAAAACTGCTGAAACAAATAGTTGGAAGAAACAATTGTTAAATTAAAAAAAAAACTATCGTTATTAAAATAATATATTTATAGTTATTAAATAATGTATATAAAAATTTAGCACATATGAGTTTATTTGGAGCACCTAGTACCATATACTCAGGTGCATAATATAATTTGTCACTCATACTATCACAGCATCACTAGATTCCCTATTTTAAAGTGTGGAGTGGGCCTACTTCAACCCATTTTACATTATATTTTAGGAAATTTTAAAAAAAATAACATAGGTAAATATTTATAAAAATAATGCCATTCAAAATTTTTTCAAAAATACATAACGCATTAAAGTTTTTCCCAAATATATCAAATTCTAAAAATATTTAAAATTAATGTTTACCAAAGGTCTACTTGAGATTTATCTAAAATTTACTATAAAATTAATGAAAATTGAAGTTAGAAAAAATTTATCAAATATTTATTTAAAATATATTCAAGTTATATCTAATATTTACTAGAAAAATTAATAAAAATTAAAGTTATACAAGATTTACTCAAAATTTACCAAAGTTTATCCAAAAATTACCCAAATTTTGCTCCAAATTTACTACAAAATTAATGAAAATTGACTTTACAAAATATTTATCAAATATTTACTTAATATTTACTCAAATTATATCCAAAATTTATCTAATATTTATTAGAAGATTAACAAAAGTTAAAGTTATACAAAACTTAATCAAGTTTACTGAAAGTTTATCCAATATTTATCACAAAATTGATTAAAATTGAAGTTAGAAAATGTTTATCAAATATTTACTTAAGGTTTACTTAAGATTTATCCGGTATTTACTCAATATCAAACCATTCTCTCAACTAAAAATTACCAAAAATCTATTCAACATTTATCAATGTAAATAACTTTAATTAAATACAAATTTACATTTTTTTTGTAATTAAGGCATATTTTTTTGGTAATTAAGTTAATTAAGTAATAATTAAAAGTAAATAAATATGTATATAAAAATAAATGGTAATCATGTAAGTTAATAAAATTCTTAATCCAATTTTTAAATGTAAGAAATGATAATTTTATGTATCAATTAAATGAAAAATATGCAAAATATACAATAAAATCTAATATTTAAAAAAAAAATTAGTGAAAATAAAAATATATAAAATTATAATGAAAATACATAAATTTTATAGGTAAAATTGAGAATTTTTTAAAAAATTGGTGTACCATATAAATTTCTCTATATTTCATTAAAATAGAGTAACGAGCCAAGGCCCAATAATGAGAATCTGAGTGGTAATATGTTATGTAAATCTAATTAATTTCTCCATATTTCATTACAAATAGTCTAATGGACCCTGGCCCAATAATGAGAATTTTCAAGATTTTAATTTTTAGCAAAATAAATTTCTTTTCAACTATGTTTTTCCAAGTTTGTCCAATCTTCATTTTTCACCTTTTCTTTTTTTGCCCTATTTGATACATCGCAACGGTAATAATGTTCGTATATTATGTTAATATGGAAGAAGTTACTGTAACAACAATAGTGTTCGATTGCTAAAACGGTATTTGACAGAAATAATATCGATATTCATAGTAGTTTAGGTTGGGAAGATTGTTAAATTCAATGAATTTATGATAATGTTATTGTAATTATATATTTGAAATAATCGTAGCAGTTAGTATCATTTTTTGTTGAATTGAATTTGTTGTTTAAATTGAATATGTTTGTTTTAAAATTTTCTGATACTTTTTAAATTTAGATTGAATTCTATTATTATTATTATTTTTTTGTCAATTTAACCAAAGTATACTCGAGATATTTTTAAAGTATATTCAAAGAATTCCCAAAATATATTGGAGATATTCCTATCATATACTCAATAACAATGAATTGAATCTAAAGCTCAATATGTGTAAATACAATTAGATTGAGAATTTGTGATACTTTTAATTTGGATTTAATTCAACTATTCTTCCTTTCCTTTTTGGTTAATTTAGCAAAGGGATTGCCAAATGTTTTTTTTATTTGTTATATGTTTAGTTAAAAATGAAATAAGATATTTTTAAAATATATTCGAGATATACATAAAAAATTCACAAAAAATTTCCAACATATCCTAAATGTATACCCAAATATTCTATAAATAAATTTTATGAATAAATTCTAATGTTACACAAATAATAATAGAAGCCAAACAATCCATTTCAATTCTTATTGTTCTTTTTCTTTTATCTTTTTGTTTTGAAAATTTAACTAAAATATACGAAATATTATGAAGATATACCATTTACATTCTGACTTTCAGATTTAGTGACAGTTGTAAATATTTTAATCGTAGTACCGTTAAAAAAACTTTAACCACAGCTATTTTCATAAATATTTTCGTTATTTTATTTTATTTTTGTCATTGGTCTCCAATGTTTTTTTTCTTCCGACTATATCATCGGTCTCCATCTAAAGTTTGCATTTCAAGCGGATCAACGCTCCCAGCCCTCCATATATGTATAATCCAACGACGATAATATTTTTCCCTTTTTTTTTTTGAAGGAATCCAACGACCATAATATAATCACCAAAATCCAGCATAACCATCGAAAGCATAAACCGTATCACAACTTTACAGAGCATATACTCACCGTAGATGGGATATCATCTACGGTTCACATCTATTTTATCTCCTTCACGCGGATTAACCCTTTTTAGCCGTCGATAAAGAAAAATATATCCATCAGAATTAAATTCCGCACTAGAGCATCCGAAGAGCCACCAAAAAAGCACAATCCGTGGCACAACGCTCACAATTCTTTATAACCGTCGATTAAAAACCAAATCCAACGGATAAAATAAACCCCCGCCTATTTCCCAAATCCCCCAATCCACTCAATAAATACCTAAAATTCATCCTGCTCCATCATCAAATCATCAATTATTCAACTATCAATACTTTTACCATCTGAAGGAAAAATCGCCAAAAAAATTTTGGTAGACAATCTGTGAATATGTCAGGCCGTGGAAAGGGAGGCAAGGGCTTAGGAAAGGGAGGAGCCAAGCGGCACAGGAAGGTCCTAAGGGATAATATTCAAGGTATCACCAAGCCTGCAATTCGTCGCCTGGCTCGAAGAGGTGGCGTGAAGAGAATTAGTGGCTTGATATACGAAGAAACTCGTGGAGTTCTGAAGATTTTCCTGGAAAATGTGATCCGTGATGCTGTTACTTACACAGAGCACGCCAGGAGGAAGACGGTAACTGCGATGGATGTGGTGTATGCGCTTAAGAGACAAGGAAGGACTCTGTATGGATTTGGTGGATAGTATTTGTATAATTTGTTTTTCGGTGGTGGTATTAGGTTACTATCCGGCCTGTTATTGTAGATCTTGGCTTTAGATCATCTGGTTTCTCAACTTTCTCTAGCGATTTTCTCTCTGTAACTGAAATTTTTACCTCGGAAGTAATAGAATTTCTTTTTCTGCTGTGACTTTAGCACACCACTAGAATTCTAATTATAAAATAGCAATTTGCAGAAGAATTATCTTTATAGTCGCAATTTATTAACCATCCTGCCGTCCGTGACAATAGCATGTCAGATGATACGGCTCGTCACAGACTTCTAGCATGATGGTAACACCTGTCCAATGGTGGATTAAAACAAGTAAACATGGAAATCCTTATCCAACCGCCAACATTTGGCCACGTGTCAATGTCAGGGTTTACAAGTTGCTGATCTGGTTCAGTGGCTCCCTCTTCCGTAGCTCAAAGATATTCTCACCCAACAAAAGCGCAACAGTTTCGCTGGAGTGCCTTCCTCGTACTCCCAGTTTTATTTTCTCCTTCGGATTTTAGCAGAGAAAAAAAAACAAAGAAGAAACGGCAAAATAATCACCCGTAACAAGTCAGCGCCAGTAGAGGAATTAGCCGTGCTGGGTGATTCACTCTTTTCTTACCTTCATCGCCGATTTTCGGCATGGGAGTGCCGAGCGACGAGGCCGTTTTGATAGAGAAAGGAAAGAAGCAAGGTGATCCCCATATCGTCACTGTTAATTGCCCTGATAAGACTGGTTTAGCTTGCGATATTTGCAGAACAATTCTTGATTTCAGACTTTACATCACCAAAGGAGGTATTATCTCATTAATACTTATGCTGCTTCCTTCTCTACAGCTCTTTTTTTTTTTTTGGAAGGTTTTTATTCGCTGACTGTCCTTTAACATCGATTTTTTCAGTTGCTTCATTGTTGTATTTGCTTTATTTGACACTGAATATCGAACTCTGTCATTAAACATCGAATATCTTTCAGCATTTCTTGTTGGTAGCATAATAAGCACTATTTCGTTCATCAGTATGTGATGGAAATGGTAATCTGTCAGCTTTATCACATAGTGTTTCTGTTGGGTAGCAAATAAGCATAAATATTTTTTTGATACTTCTATTAATCATCTTCTATGTTAAGAATTTTTTTTTTTAAATTTAAGATACGGCTAACATTACTTTCTTTTATCTGTCATCTTCGATGTCAAGATTTTTCTTTTTCAAATTTTCAATTTAAGATGCATAAACATTCTTTTGTTGTGAATTTCGTATGCTTGTAGATATTTCTACCGATGGGAAATGGTGCTATTGTATTCTGGGTTGTTCCTCATTCTCGCTCTCTCATAAGATGGACAAATTTGAAGAACTGTCTTCTGTCTGTTTGCCCATCCTGTTCAGTCTCCTTTTACTTAATCCAGCAGCCTGCAACGTCCACTTCATCTCCACTTTACTTGTTGAAGTTCTTTTGCCTTGACAGAGAAGGATTATTGCACGGTAATAGCAGCTCTCTCTGTTTGCTGCTGTTCTCTGACCAAATTGCATGTCAATGTTCATGATTCTAATGCATATTGTAAGTTTTCTTTTAGATGTTACTCAGGTTCTCTCTGAGCTTGAGCTTACAATTCAAAGAGTCAAGGTTACAACGACACCAGATGGCAGAGTCCTAGACCTCTTCTTCATAACAGATAGCCTGTGAGCAATTTTCCCCTCTTTTTCTTTTTCTTTTAATTTTTATTATTTATTATTTTTTAACATCTGAAATCTAGTATTGGGTATTTGTATGCTGTTTAAATTGTATTTATTTACATTTTCTTTCTTATCTGCTGAAGTTATTTCTGCTGTTGATGATTTAGGAATGTAGTTGAGTAGTGAACTAAATTAAGAGTATTAATATCAAATATTAAGGTAGTAAACTGCATGCTCATATGGTTTGAATCATTCTGTTAAACAATGAGCACAATTTTCTGAGTTTCCTATTTGGATCACTGCTTAGTGGTCCTGTTTCAACTTATCTTTGTCATTTCCATTGAACATATAACTGAAGCTTTGCCTTGGAACATGTGAAATTTTTGTTGTATTTTTTGTTTTTGGTTTACTCTTGGATTCTTGTTTCTACAAGCCATCCTTGTAGTTTTTTTGCCTCATGAAATTTTGTTTGTTACAGTAATACCTTGTTTCTTTGTTATGATAATGAGAACGAGTAATTCTTGCAAAGTCTTCATTATACGGACATGCATAAGTAACTGAATAGAGATTGTGGACTACTCTGTCTAAGTTTCTTGTTTTATTTATTTATTTTTCTCTTTTTGTGTGGCCATATGTCCATTCATCAGTAGGTCTATTTTCTTATTGCCAAGTATTCAAGATTTCTATAAACAGAACAACTGAAATTAACACAGGAAGGAAATTATTAGTGGATTATTGCGTAGTATGCAATGATTGGTAGAGATCAGGTTTGGCCGGAACCAATTAGCTATCATTTGTGTAATATTTATCAAACACGAAAATAACTTGATGAAAATCAAAGGTCAACGAATAATTCATTATTAATTTCTATTATGTGCTACAATGTTGTTCCAGGGAGTTGCTACATACAATAAAACGACAAGATGAGGTGTGTGAACAATTGCATGCTGTGTTAGGTGAATCATGTATCAGCTGTGAACTTCAGCTGACAGGCCCTGAGTATGAATGTCGTCAGGGCATGTCTTCTCTTTCCCTTGTTATTGCAGAAGAATTATTTCATTGTGAGATGTCGGATAAAGAAATCCATTCACAAGCTCTTAGTCCCCATATATCAAAATTGAAAAAGGCCAATGCATCTATAGACAATTCATTGAGCCCTTCTCATACATTGATACAAGTATATTGCCTTGATCACAAGGGTCTTCTTTATGATATAATGAGAACTATGAAAGACTTCAATATTCAGGTATCAATTTGTGCATATGTTTATCAAATGTCTAGGCTGGATAATATCAATTTTTCAATCATCTGAATAAGAGGCCTTTGTGGTTGTTTTCTCTGGCTATATTTTGAGTTTATATTGGATCCTATCCATCCTGTTGTGGGAACAGATCCCTTGCTAAGAAAGTGATAAGAACCAACAAATCTCACAGCAAGAAATCAAATGAAAATCTGGAATTGAACTAGAAATTGAAGGTTTGCAAGCATTTCGAGAGTGCTTGCTCTCTCCTAAACACTAAAACCAGCAAAATACGCAGCATAATCCCATCCTAACAAACTGCCCCATTTATAAACACACTACACTATGAAAATCTCTAACCCTCTAACAAACTAAGCCCCTGAACCATCTAGAATCAACCCACACCTGAATACCCAGCAACTAACCACACTCTAGGACTGCTCTCCCTTCCCATGAGTAGCATATTAGATCTTATCAGAAAGTAACGTCATTGGAATTTATTTACCTCAGTTTGGTGGGCTTCTATAATTTTCCAAAGAATGTAACATCAAACTGGATTAACATCTCTTACGTCAATAAAATTGTATTGATGTAACATCAAATTGTATTGTTTCCAAATATTAACATTATACTATTCTTTTTCGTCTCTTCTATTTCAGATATCTTATGGTCGATTCTTGTCAAACAACAATGGATATCGTGATTTGGATTTATTTATT
The DNA here is from genome assembly GCA_949630135.1 of Balakata baccata. Classification (NCBI taxonomy): domain Eukaryota; kingdom Viridiplantae; phylum Streptophyta; class Magnoliopsida; order Malpighiales; family Euphorbiaceae; genus Balakata; species Balakata baccata. Next base: position 23,800 of record CATIWF010077884.1, on the reverse strand, counting down.
CAGCAAAAGGATGGGAAAAAGATTGTTGATCCTGAAAAGAAAAACGGATTGTGCTCTCGCTTGAAGGTGGAAATGCTTCACCCACTACATGTGATTATTGCAGATTGAGGTCCTGATACTGAACTTCTGGTTGCTAATCCTGTCGAATTATCCAGAAAGGGAAGACCACGAGTTTTCTGTGATGTTACACTTGCTCTGAAATCACTTGGGATCTGCATATTCTCGGTAAGAATTTTTTACATCATTATGACATTTTTAAAGACCCGTCTGCATTTAGCATCTTCTTTCAACTTGCTATAAGACCCTTGAAGAATGGCTCCAATGTGTCATTCTACATGTTTGAATTTTAAATATTTTCTGGTGAAAACACTAGCGCCTGTAAAATGCCCCATGTGAATTACCAATTCCATTACCTTTCATGTAATATGATTATTAAAAGTAATAACAGTGTACCAACTAGGTGCATAGCTCTTTGGTCTTCACTCTTCACATGGTGTAGTCGGACTGTAAATCACTTCTCCTAAGTAAATCTGTGAATATGCAAACTGTGGAGTGAACTGTGTCTAACAATATGATGTCTTGGTTTCAGGCTGAAATTGCTGTAAATCACTTCTCCTAAGTAAGTATGTGAATATGCAAACTATGGAGTGAACTATGTCTAACAATATGAAGTCTTGGTTTCAGGCTGAAAATGGAAGGTATTCCACCTCAGATCGTGAATGGGAGGTCTACAGATTTCTTCTGGAGGAAAATGGAAAATTTCAGTTATCTAATATTGTAGTTAGAAATCAGATTGTAGATACCGTTAGAAGAACACTAATGGGCTGGTAAGTGGATTCATGTTCTTTGAAATTTGATCTTAAATATTACTCCCCTTCATGTGTTCTCTACCTACATTACATGGCTACCGTGATCTGTAAATAATTTGTATAGTGCATAAATTCTTAGTTGTTTTAGAGATGTATATGATTTGTACTGTTGAATCAATTCTCAGTAATTGTATCTTTTGTAGAGTTTATAGGCTGAGCTTATTTTAGTGGCCGTAAATACGTTCTGTGCATTGTCTATGTTGCACTGCTGCACTGCAAATGGTCCATATTTGTTTTGACAAATTTAGACTTAGCTCCTTTCTGAAATGAGCTTTTGCTATGTTTAGTATAAATAAATTTTATAGAATTGGTATAAAAATCAATATATTTGTTATTTTCTTGCAATCACATCTTTTTTAAGAGAAAATAGAGGTGTGAATGTGTTGAGCAAAATAAATTCCACTAATTTTATAAAATTTATTTATGCTAAGCATAAAACTGAATTTAGTTTTGGTTCATTTGTTAAGCTAGCTGAGCTTATAATTAAACACAACTTGCTTGAAGTCAGCTCATGAGCTGAGAGTTTTCTCAATGAACTTTTGCAGAAAATGAAACCATAAATAAATCTATTCAAAGTAGTAATAAATTATCATAGGGATACATAAATGTGGGAACTTTTTGGAATATGCTCTAAGTGTATATGATTCTAACAACTATAATTGGATTTTGATTACCTCGCAAATAACCTAAACTCATTTGTATCTTTAGTCTAGCTATGGCTAGATGTAGAAATAACTGTGCTCATAATTATTAGGAGTTTTCCAAGTTTGGTTTGATGCATTATATGAAGTTTATTAAGCTCAATAAAAAAAATGAAAAATATAAATAACTAATAGTGGTATTGAGAAATTTTCATATCTCATTATATACTTGCAATGTAAAAAAAACATATATCTCTTCATTTATAAAATATTATTAGTTTTTAAAATGAAAGCTAAAATTTTATAGAAAAAGAGATATAAATCTTTTTTGCATTAGAAGTGTACAATGAAAAGTAAACATTGATAGCGTGCCTTGTGTGGTATTAGGCCTTGTTAGAATAATAATAGAGCAAATTACAGCCAAAGCCAATGTTTGCATCAATTATCAACTAAAATTCTAATTAAAAAGTTTTTACAAATGACTTAAAATGGTATGAATTAGTTGATATAAGATTCTTTTAGTTTTATTACAGGTCTTAAATTCGAATTCTGGTTATACAATTATTTTAAAACTCTCGAGCGTATTTTGTTGCTCTTCGTAATCTTATTCTATACGAGTAAAATTAATTTCTATTTATTAATATATAAATGGAGAACAACAGTAATTTCATAAAAAATAAATGTTTTTACAAATGGACATGTCAAGCCTTATGCAGCATATCCAATCGGCCATCAGCTAAGAATTCCAACTTTGGACGGCAAACCCTCGTGGCTAGTCTCTTGAGTAGCCGACTGCCTTACCCATTTAAAAGCAAAATGTCCTAATTCTGATCATATATTGCCACGCAAATTATATCATGAAACATATGACAATTTTATAAATAAAATAAATTTATATAAATTTATTTATTAATATAAGTTTATTAGTAAAAAGTTTATTAGTTTATGATAAATGTTCATTTTATTTTAGAATAAAATCAATAGTTATTTTCTATTTTTTTGTGTTTTTAGAAGTTATTTGTCTCAATTTATTATTTTTCCGGTGCATTTTATCTCGATTTTTTGTTACGTTTAGAATTTTTTTGAAAATAATTTAATAAATTTATACCTACAAATGAAAATATAAAAAAATATCCATTAAATTAAGTACATAGAAAAATAAAATAAACTTATATTAATATAAGAAATAAACCTTTGTTAATAAACCAATGAACATTTTTCAATAAACTAATGAATCATTTTTAATAAACTAATGAACTTTTAGTTCATTTCGTAATAAATTTTTTTAATTTATTCGTAGTGAACATTCTCATTAAACTAATGAATATTTAATTTATTCGTAATAAATTTTTTTTAATAAACTAATGAATATCTTTTAATAAACTAATAAACTTTTAGTTCATTAGTAATGAATATTTTCAATTTATTTACAATGAACATTTTCAATAAATTAATAAAAATTTACTTTATTCGTAGTGAATCTTTTTTTAATGATGTAATAAACAATTTTTCAATAAATTAATAAACTTTTAGTTCATTCGTAATAAACTTTTTCAATAAACTAATGAATATTTTTTAATGAAATAATGAACTAATGAATATTTTTCAATAAACTAATGAACATTTATTTAATGATAGACGATGAATATTTACAAAAATGCTATTATATAATTAATAGTTATATAAGTTTGATTTATTTACAAAATTGTCACTAACTCTTACACGTATGATAGACCTTTGTTTATAATGCTACATGGACCAACATCTAGCATATAACCATTGCCTTTTGGAAAGCTTCTCTCAATCAAACATGTAACTGATCTCACACTTGTCATTCTGAAAACCTTAAATTCCTAATATTCTAAGTTTGGCCTATTGAGTGAAGCTTAATCCGACAGTGGAAGAAATGTGGTGGTGATGATACATTCCAGACCAGTTGTGTTTGTGTTGTTGGATTGTAGATACGATTATTTAATTACTCTTTGTATATTAAATCCAGAAATTTTGTTATGTTTTAGAAATTAATTGTACTAATTAGGAAGTTACCTAAAATAACTAATTTTATTTTTTTAACACACACATATGTATGTAAAACACACCCAAAGATTGAAGGAAAAAATAAATAGATGCAAAAAATAAAAGAAGATAAGAAATCAAATATAAAAACAAGCAAATAAAATAAAAGTAAATAAATGCAGGAATTTAAAGTACAGAAAATTAAAAATATCTCTTCTATCACTAGATTAGATCCAGATATACTTTTACAAGATAACACTTAATAAAATTTGGGTGACATAGCTAGCCATAGAATATAAAAGAAATATAGATAAAATTTTTGAATTTAATATTTAATATGAAATTTAAATTATAAGAGCATAAGAGGAATCTTACTAGTAGCTATAAGCTTTTAAAATAAAAAACTAGAGATACAAGAATTTAGGCTCTAGGATTTGGTTATAAGTTTTGGAATTGAAAGATGAAGAGTATTTGAATTTACAAAGAGAGAGAGTTTTAGAGAGAGTGCTCTTAAGAGAGAGAGAGAGCGATTTGGTATTTAAAATATTTGGATGCCTTCCAAACGAGGCTTCCAAATGAGAAGAATTCTCATTTTACATGAATTCTAAGGGAAAAATAGTAAACTTTGAATAATGTCCAGAGATATTTTTAGAATCTTGAACAATACTATTATAGTGCATGAGTGTTGTAACAGTGCTGCACTGTAACTCGTGGTTAGATCAACAATAACTTTGACAGAATCTTTTGGTATTTTCTGAGCCTTAACTGATATTTTGATGCAGTAGATTAACCTCTCTATTAGGAGTTAAAGCTGAAAAATAATTTTTAGAAGAAAATTGGAATTTAGCTCACCATTTTGTTTTTGTTAAGTAGCTGTTTCCGATTTTCTACCTAAATGGCTTCTTTTTGAGCGATTCTCCATTTTTTTTAATATTCGCTATTGCCAAAGAAATCAACTTGAAAAATATCAAAATTGTCATCATCATCATCTAAGGAAATAATTGGTCCTGAATTTGATGAGGTTATGGATGAAGATGAATTTGAAGCAAATTTTTAAAGAATTGCTTACATTTATTCAAGAGTTTTTGCTGAAATTATTTGAGATTTTTGAACAAGAAATTGAGTATACTCTTTGGACAAGAAAAGAGGTTGTTGCTTTTCTTTTTGAGTAATTTTATTTTGCTCTTGAATCTAAAGTTGGATTTTATTGGGATTAAGCTTTGTAAAATTTTGAATTTATCCCACAATTTAATTTTGAATCTCATTCTAATAAAAGGAATTGGATGATCAAAATAGTTTAGCGTCCATGCAAAAATCCATTGTAAATAGAACCTGAAATGAAAAAGATAAAGTTGAGAGTCTTTTTTCGTTTGGGTTCTATTTGTAATGAGTTTTGAGAATATTAAAAAATTTGAGAATATAAGGTTTGGACTTTAGGAATTTTATATTTGTTTCAAACGTTTTCCCCCACATGGACCATCATGAAGGAAATGAAGAGGGATTACAAGTGGTATCAAAATAAAACAACAAATTGTGTGATTTTTTGGAATTTTGGATGGAAAAAGCATTGAATCAGGCTTACTGGTAATCCTAATAATTATATGGGGTATTAAAAAAGGATAAATTTTTGAAATTTTCTAGTAAGTGGAGAGGTTGAGAAAGACTAAATTTCAATTTTTTGGGGCAATAATTTTGTGGATTTTACAAGTGGAATATACATGATCAATCTGTTGTTCATTATAAAAAAATTTTTTTAAAAGAAGAATATTTTGTTATTTCTAAAATTGTTTAGTAAACATTTGGAGTTTTCTTTAAATCAATTAGTTTGTAAAATTATTTTTTTTCAAAGAATTTTTCCAAGGTATCAAAAAGATTTAAATAATGAAATCATTTTTTTGTATTTACTATATTTAGAATAAAATTAGACAGAATTTAGAATTTTTGAGACAAAATTACTTGGGAGTTTGAAACTTGGTTTTGATAAAGTGTTTTTAAGGAATCATCCTTCTCCATTTTTTAAATTGGGTGAGAGGAATTTACTTGGAAAGGAATCAATTCATAGAAACTTGTTTTAACATCTTATTTTGGCTCCTGTTTGTCAATTGATAGAAACTTGTTTTAACATCTTGTTTTGGCTCATGTTTGTTAGGGATCATTTGAACCTGAAGAGACTTTCAAAGTTGTTTTCTAAATGATATGTTTTTGAGATATTGATAGGTCTCAATATTCATGGAATATAATTTAGGAAAATTATATAAAATTTTTTGGGCAAAGGCAAAAGCTGGAATTTTTTTATGAGATGTTGACATTTTAGAAGAAACATAATTTTGCACTTCTTCATCTATTAAGGCATAAAAAAATGATTTGTATTCTGAAGAATTTTTGAAAATTTTCCTGTCTTTATTTTTTGTCTTTCTAAGTATCGTTTCTAGAATGCAGAAGTTCTCTGATTAAAAAATCTAAAATTAAATTTGTATCTCATTTTATGTATTCAATGTCGAAATAAAAAATACTTAAAATAATTTCTAGTGTGAAAAATTTGTTTAGATGTAATGTTTTGAACATCTTTTTGTAAATCAATTCCAAAAAAAATTTTTTGATTTAATAAATCCCTTTGGAATTTTTGAATACATAAAACAATGTTTAAATTTTTTTTAATTGTAGAATAATTTTTCTAGATATCATCCACTGTGCAGAAGTATATTGTACTATGCACTCTTTTTCCTACTTTTGTTTGAGAATTCCACCATAACCTATATCAGAAGTATTAATTTCTATAAGTTTTGTTAGACTGGAATCAGCAATGTAAAAGCAAAGAATTTCTAAAACATGTTTCTTAATCCTACAAACAACAGCAATATATTCATCTGAATATGGAACATGGTTTTTCTTAAGCTTATCATATAGTGGCTTAGCTAATCTAAAACATAGTTGAGGCTTCCTAAAAATATTTGTAATTGTATTTTATCAAGAATTTTGTCAAAGAATTTATTAGAAAATTAAAAGGATCTTTCAAATGAGGTTATTAAACCTTATGTGATGTGGTGACCAAAAAAACGAATTTTCATTTGAAAATGAGATATTTTTTATTTAGAAACCACTAAACTATTTTTTTTGAAACATAAAAAAAGTTGAGGTGTCTAAAATATTCATCCAAGGAATTTGAAAATATTAAAACATCATCAATATAGACAATACAAAATTTTAAATATTGATTGAAGATGTCATTTATAATTAATTCAAAAGGGGCATTTTTTTAAATCAAACGGCATTACATTCCAAACATATTATTCAAAAGGAACAGTAAAAGCGATTTTGTAATGATAGTTTTTAGAAATTTAAATTTGCTAAAATCCTAATTTTATATCAAATTTGGAAAAAATTAAAAAAGAATGAAGTTTTTATAACAAATCTTTTTAATTTGGAATAGAGATTTAATTTATTTTAAAGCAAAATTTAGATGCTTGTAATTATTTACAAGTCTTGAAGTACCTCTTTCTATTTTAGAATTTTTATTGACATAAAAGCAATACAACTCCAAGGAGACCTAGAAATTAGGCTTTTTTGTTATAGATCATGAATTTCTTTTTTACAATGCTCTTCTAATTCCGCATTCATTTGAATAGGTCGAGTTTTTGTCGGAATATATTTTTCATCAAAGTTTTTTTCATAAGGAAGATCAATAATATGTTGTTTTCATTCCTAAGGCATTTGTAAAATTAGAATAATTTTTTTAAAAAAACTGTAATTTTAAAATTTTCTATTTAATTTCAGGAGTTTCCAATTATTTTTCTAATCTTTTGAAAGAAATAGTTTTTTTAAGATTATCAAGTTGAAAAATTTTTCCTCTAATTAGAACATTAATGATATTTTAATGAATAAAATATACATTGACTAGATTCAAACTTATAGTACTAGATTTTTCAATAAACTGAAAACTTAATTTTGTTAGAATTGTATTTAAAAGAAATGAAAATTTGACTGATTTTAAAAGGATAACTAATAAAAGGTGTTATAAGAATCATAATATTATATATATCATCAACTAAAATAAAAGTTGTGATTCAAACATCATTATTTAAAATTGAAGCTTTAGTTTTATAATTTATTTTAATTTGGAATTATTTGCATAAGAAAGTTTGCACGAGTATTTTCACAAAAATTCTTTGGTATTAAACCAATTTTAATGCAGTTTAAATCAGCTCTAGTATCAAAATAATGCAATGATATCAATTTTAAAATCTTCTGAAACAATAAGGGTAATTTTAATAAAATATTTTCTCGAAATAATTTCTCTTAAAACCAAAAGAGAATCTTCTAGAATTTTTCAAGAGATTCAATTTTCTGAATATCACGATTTTCATTATTAGAAATATTATTTAAAATAAAATTTTCCTGTAGATATTTGGAAAGAAGTAATTGGAGAGTTTGGAAATCACTCATTTATTTTTCTTTTAACTCTGATTTTACTTCCTTAAATTTTGTTCAAGATCAGGGATAGAGACATGCTTATTTCTAATTTTTTACCTTTATCAATGATATTGGTCAGATCATGTGTATTTTCAGAAATACTAGGGAAAATAAAAGGTTTTACTTCTGTTTTCTATTCCTTGTTTTGACTGAGGGAATTTATGAGTTTATTAAGATACTCTTTTTGAATTGGGGGATCAAGTATGTGTTTTACAACATCCAAGATGAATTCTTGTTCTTTTAAAAGAACTTTGATTTATTTTCACTTTTTGAAAAACTAGATGAACTATTAGTGACTAATTTATCTACCTGTAAATACTTCTTATCTTTTGATGCAGAAGAAAAGCTTCCAGGTTTGGAATCAGAGGAGTCTATAAGCAAATTGATGATTTTAGATATGATTTTTTCGTCTAAATGAAGCTAATGTAGTTTCTTATTTAACTTATATAATTTAGAAGTGTGACCTTTTTTGCCATATCTATAACAACTAATATCTTTGTATTTGCTACAAGAATCTGGTTTCTTAGAATTTTATTTTATGGGCTTTTTGTAATAAGATTTCTTGTAAAATTCATCACAGGATTTGGAAGATTTCTTTCCTTTATAGTTTTTGGAACCTTTTCTATGTATGTGTTTTGTTGTAAGATCTATTTTTGCAGTTTCCTATGCAAGAAGAATGTCTGTTGGAATTAATGTCAAATTGTTGATAGAAAGAACCTAACTTTTGTTTGGTTCGTTTTAATTCTTATTTTAAGTGTTTGGAGTTTTAAATCTTGGCAGATTTTGAGACCATTTTATTGGGTTAGACTAATCAATTCTCCATAAGTAAAATCACTATAAGGTATGATTTGTTGTTCTGATGATTCTTTAATTTCATTCCTAACATTTTCACCTAAAAGAATTGGTAATCCTGCAAGAATTTTTTCTTTCCAAAATGGTTGATTGAAATCTTTTCTAAGCATAACTCTAGTAAGAAAGGTATTTTTGTACCACTCAAAATTCACATTTAAGGTTTGAAAGAAGCTCGATATTTTTGTCTTTTAAATGAAAAGAATCACCTATGAAGTGTAAAGAAATAGTAATGATCAAGATTGCTACTGTATTCTGTTGAGGATTTCCTTCCTAATCTAGAATAGGTATTCCTGTTTCATCTATCTTAATGGAATTTATGATATCTTCATGCTGTTGAGAAGTGAGATAGTAATCCTACCATTCTTTAAACTGGCTAGAAAATCCAGCTATAAGAAGTTCAACAATGGTTCTATCTTGAGTTCCTATTTGGGTTCTATGAGCATTGGCAGTCATAGTCATCTGTTGTAGAAGACTAAGAATACCATATTCAGTAATTCTATCTATATTTCAATCATAGACAGAAGAAGTATTAAAACAAGATTGAGCAACTGGTTTGACTGTTCCTAAATCTGGTGCAAGAATCGTCTGTAAAGGTTGGACTTGTGAGGACTGTCTCAAAGTCAACCCGTTGATTTTAGGTCTAGGTTGTTGTAATTGTTCTAAAGCATTACTAACATCAAAATCTTGATTTACAACTTATTCTAGAAGTTGGAGTATCTGGAGCAACTTGGTTGGATTCAATGGGCTGATTAGAACAGTTGATATTTGGACCAATACGACTTAACTGATCCTGGATAGCACTAATAAGTTTAGTTCTATTGTCCTAGAAATTTTTGGTACTGGTTTTGGACATCTGAAAGGGTTTGAAAATAGGATTTTTGAATCAACATAAGAGGTTGGGAATTAACAAAAATAACATGTTTTTTTTCCTAGGTATTTTTCTATACGATCTAGTTGTTTACCAATGGTATTGAGATGAGTACTTGAAAAGTTATTTTGAGTAAAGATATTTTTTATGTTGATCTTATCATCACTACCAGAATTTTTGAGAGGAGTGACATTTACAATCTGATCATGGAAAGGAATTTTTATACTTTGAAAAGGTGGGTGTGTAGATCGGATCCTTCTAGAGTCTGTCACAGTTTTTCATTCAGGAGTTTTGTTCCTAATGGTAACTGGATTAACAAATTTAAAATGATAGTCTATGGAATTTTGAGAAGCATAACATTCGAACCAATAAAAAAACAAAAAATGAACTTTATTTTCTCAAACAAATTCATAAAATTGTTCTTGAATCATTTTTCTATTATCTAATAAATTTTCGAAAAACCAAATTTTATTTTCATGATTATGCTCAGCATAAAAATCATTATGCAAGAATATTTTATCAACCTGAAAATATTTTTCAATGACATTTAATTCATGAATTAAGTTTTCAGTTATGGCCGAAAAAGTCAGACTAGTTGGTTCTTGTTCTAATTTAGCTTGTTTGAGCTTATCAGAAGAGGTATTTTGGGTTTGAATTGAAGAACTCTCAACTCTTGGATTGATATAAACAAGTCTAGGTACTATATTTCTTAGGTTGATATTGGTAGGTATAGCAGATGTGGAATACCTAGGCGTATCTCTATATGGTATAAAAATTACTGAAGGGATTTGTGAAAATTTTCCTAAGTCTATAGTTTCTGAAGTAGATGAATCATTAAAGTATCTGCTACATATAGATTTTCGGTTAAAGGAGAGCCTAACTCTCCCGTTATGTCATTGGATTATTTGTTTTAATTGGGTATTGGACTTTATGAGCTCAATAGGGTCAGGCTAGGTAATTCTTTCTAGGATCCATTCTTTGGAAAGAAATATTTCTCCCTATTGGATACTTCTAGGTGTTACAACATTAGCTTTATTATATGGTATAATAATTACTGAAGGAATTTGTGAAAATTTTTCTAAGTCTATAGTTTTTGAAGTAGATGAATCATTAAAGTATCTACTACAGATAGATTTTCGGTTAAAGGAGAGCCTAAGTCTCCTGTCATGTCATTGGGTTACTTGTTTTAATTGGGTATTGTACTTTATGAGCTCAATAGGCTCATACTAGATAATTCCTTCTAGGATCCATTTTTCAGAAAGAAATATTTCCCCCTATTGGATACTTCTATGTGTTACAACATTAGTTTTATTGAGATTTGATTATAAAGGAAGGATTTCACAATTTTTACTATGGAATATAGCGCCTGTGTCAAAAGTAGGCATCATAGCTTTGAATTTTAAAAATCAAAGCAACTGAAATATAACTTTCAAGCATCTAATAATTATAAGTTTTGATTTGCAAAACCAAAGATTTTAACATATTTTTATCATTTAAAGAAATAGAAAATTTTGGGTAACAATCAAAACAAATTGGACTTGTGCATAAACTAGATTCAACATTACTTAATAAGAAATTTTTGAAATTTGTGAATCTAACATCTCTAATAACGACAAGAATAAAAGTATTTAGACATTCTTTGGTTAAGAGTTTGATTCCTACTTGAACTAAGCCCATATAAATATATTTGTATTTCCTATCTATGTGCTTTTTAAAGGAATTTTGATCTAGCAAATGAATAGTCTCGAAAAGTTTTGACAATTGTATGTCTTATTCTTCAGTTTTGATAAAAAAAGAAATCAATTTTGAAGAGTTGATATTTGGAAGTTTTATATATCTAATTTCTATTTATTTTCGGTATTTTCCAATTATCTATTCATTTTTCAAAATCTTATATTATAATTTTTTCACTATTTACTATTTTTCTAAAGTCATTGGAAGAAGTGGAAGCAGAGTTAGAAGATATAGTTTTACAGAAAATGGTATCTATAACTATTAAGACTTTATTAAAAAAATTAAGGTAGCTTTACAATCCTAAGCAATTCATGGGTGTTACAGTCTCTAGATACAAGAACTTACTTTCCAGACTTTCTAGGCAAGGGACATTCAAGAGAATTTAAAGATTTAGATTCAATCTTTATAGATCTGAACAAAACTTTTTATATACTACCCCTCTTAGTTTTGAACACAACTTCCTCTATATATATATATATATGAATGATAAGAATGCTAGTTATTTTTTCATTTTATTTTTCATTTCCTTTTTTTTATTTTAGTGATATACATTTAACATTTTTTTTAAGTGAGTTCCATAAAAATAAAATATATGTGAACAAGATAAAATAAGATAATATACATATTTAGTACTTTTCATATATAAATTGTAATTCTCCTTTTGTTCATTTTGATATGTTTGCTTTTATTTATTTATTTTAAAAATATAATTATGTGTTATTTTTTTATTTTTGCTTAATGTGTTTTATTCTAAATAAATATAAAGAGAATTTTACAAAAATAACAAAAAGCAGGTAAATATTTACAAAAATATTGTCTCTCTAAGTTTTTTCAAAAATCCAACCGTATTATTTTTTTTTCAAATATGAAAAAATCGTCCAAAAATATTACAAAAATACAGAAAATCAATATTTATTCAAGATCTACCCGATGTTTTATAAAAAGTTTATCAAAGATATATTTAATATTTATTAATGTTATATCAAATATTTACCAGAAAATTAATGAAAGTTGAAGTTACATAAAGTTTACCTAAATTTTACCAAGATTTATCCAAGAATCACCCAATATTTACCCAAAATTTACCACAAAATTAAAAAAAATTGAAATTACAAAAAGTTTATCAAATATTTACTTAAGGTTGACTCAAGTTATATCCAAAATTTATCCAATGTTTCCTAGAAAATTAATTGAAAGTTAAAGTTACACAAAATTATTTACTAAAATTTACTTGAGTTTTACCTAAAATTTACCACAAAATTAATGAGAACTAAATTTACAACAGGTTTATTAAAGATTTAATTAAGGTTTACTCAAGTTATACCCAACATTTACCCAATATTTACAATAAAATTAATCAAAATTGAAGTTACACAAGATTTACCTAAAATTTACCCAATATTTATCCAATATCAGGTCAATCTCTCAACTAAAAATTACCAAAGATCTACTCATGATTTAACAAAGTAAATAACTTTAATTAAGTTAATTAAATACAAGTTTACATTTTTTTATAATTAGGTTTGTCCAATATTTAATTTGGTAATTAAGTTAATTAAAAAATGATTATAAATAAATATATATATATATATATATATAAAGACAAATGGTGGTCATGCAAGTTAATGAAATTCTTAATCTATGTTTAAAATGTAAAAAATGATCATTTTTATCTCAATTAAATGAAAAATGTACAGTAAAATCTAATATTTGAAAAAAATTACTAAAAATATAGAAAACAAGAATTAAAACACATAAATTTTACCGGTAAAATTGAAAAATCTTTGCAAAGTTGGTGGGTTTTGTAAATATTTCCAAATATAAATTATTATTTTAATTTTTTAATAGTCCACGTTCGTTGGCTTTGATAGATAATAAGAGGACCTCGATAGCAAAGTATGGGGATGCAGTAGCAGACCTAGAAGTTCAACGTAGTAGGGGTAAATTTATATATTTTCATTCTAAAATTATATTATATAAGAGAAATGTTATTTATTTCAATATTTTTTTATCCTAACTTATATCAATTTGCATTAAAATATTTGTATTTTAATACAAATTGAATAAGGTGGGTTATAAAATACAAATTGGAATAAAAAAAAATTGAAATAACATTTATCATTATATAATAAACTTACATAATAAATCTATTGTGTCTAAACTTAAATAAAAATAATAATAATAAAAAGTTAAAGACATATTATTGGACTAAAAATACAAATTAAACATACCTAATTTCTGATATTTAATGGTGGAACTATGAGATCATGGATTAAAAAAGGAAGGACCGAAAAAAAGAGATTATAAAAAAATTGAACTATTATAACATTTTTATTTGAGATAGGGGGATTGTGACCCCTAATAACCCCATGTAGGACCACTACTATGGGGGTGCACTTTTAGATAAATAGTATCAATTAATGTAATGATCGCAGTTGTAAATAACTAAATATTGATAATGCTGAGGAAGCAAAGACTCTATGATAGTAGCAGAGCCAAGTCTCTATATTCGAGGTTAAAGAGCCAAAAATCTAAAAAGAAAAGGTAAATAGAGATGGCAATTCAACTTGAGCCTGTGGGTTTTCGCCCCATACTGACTCGAATAAGAGAGTTTTGGACTTTTGACTGGGGTCGGAGCGGGTTATGGAGAAACTTGGGATAATATTTAGCAGAGATAAGACAATGACGATATTTATGTATATATTATTACTTAAATTTAATATACAAATTGTTGGTAGATGTTATAAATGATATTTATATATTTTTTTGAATAAGTTATATATTTGAGATATCTAATAGAAATTATTAAATTAATGTATATAATGATTGCATGAATTTCCTTAGACTAATGATAAATATCTTGATGACTATATTTCAATGGTGTATACGATAGCAACCGTATGAAAATACTGTTATCTTTATCTTTTTAAATTATTTTGGTTTTAAGAATATTATAGACAATTAATTTAAATTTTTAGATACTGTGTTTATAATAGTTTAGTATTTTTTTTATAATAAATATTTACTTTACTAGTTATTTTTGGATTGATTAATATGGAACATTAAAAAATTAAAAAAATTGAATTTTTAAATAATTTTTTTATCTTATTTTGAATTTATTTTGATGTGAATTAAATTAATAATTTTAATAAATATATCAAATATGATTAAGTTAAAAAATATAGAGGAAATTTTCAATTCTATTTGAGGCGGAGATGAAAATTAATATTATTTTTCAATAAGAGTATAGGGCGGAAATAAGAATATAAATTTATAAATATGGATAAGGACAGAGAGAGTGAAATATATTTCCGATCCGTCTCATTGTCACTCATAAAAGTAAAAAATTAGAAACTAAAATTTAAAATATAAAAATAAATTTCTAATTTTTTTAATAATATAAATTTATGTAATATTATATATATTATAAAAAGTCAAGAAATGCAATTGCTCATCCTTAAATGAGTATGGATCTATCACTGTTCTATGAGCTCAAAACTATGACCATAAGGAGAAACTATCTCACATTAGACTACACTAGACTTGTCACAGCGATTTATTTTTGTTTTTAAATTTTTTTTTTTAACTAAGGCTCCTTCCATCAATTAATGAAGAAAAATTGCAAATCTCAAATCTAGCCAATTCACTTATTTGGCTATTTTTTTATTTTACAAGGGTTGGATTGAATTTTCAATGACAATTTTAGTTAAAAAAAATATACTCTTTCCGTCTCAAAAAAAAGATATGTCTAATTCTATTTTCTTACATATTAAAAAAATTAGATAATTTAGTTAACTAAATGATTTTTGTTTGATGTTTTTCAAAACTTCTCTTATTTATTATTATTTTGAAAATAACCATATAATCTTTTTAATATAAGACTCATATTAATATTTATATAAATGTTAATTAATTTTAAAAGTTATTTAAAACAAGAGTTAAAAAAAGGTAAATAGATATTTAGGTATATTTAATAAAAGTATATATGAATAATGATATATTTATAATTAAATGAAATAACTCCACTTCAAAAAAATAAATAACTTATAATTTTAGAAGGTTAAAAATGAAAAATAAAATTTTTTTTAATGGAATGAGTAATATTATTGTACTAAAAATTAATGATATCATTGTTTCTTGAAGGGGATAAAAAAATTGTAAAGTTTTTGACGTAATTTCAGTTTTGTACATGTCTAAATACGAATTTAATTTTACATCCCAAGAGGTATTTTAATTAATATTATTAATTTTGAATTTGAGTTTAGGAATGGCTATTCTCTCTTATATTTTGACTTGAAATATTTTAATGAATTAAAAAAAATTAAAATTTCTAATCCTACTAAAAAAAGTTATTAATACATGGTTGATAGAAATTATTTAATTATTTTCTTAATATAAAATTTTAAATTCAAATTTTATATATAAAAAAATTTTGTATTAAAAGAGCTCAATTAGCTAACTCGAATAATTCGAATTAATGGGAGCCAATAAATTTATAAACGAAAAAGATTAATGACATGACTTGCCCATTCTTAGGATGTAACCGACACAACGGATTATGACCAAAACCCTGTCTCTCTATCCATTTCTTTTGGGTCAAACCTCTCTCTCTCTCTCTCTCAAGCACTCAAACAACAAAATTCTCACACACACTCTCTCTCTTTCTCTGTTGCTTTTCTGAGACGCCACGTCAGTGTATTAGCATTCATTCCCCCTATCAAGTTATAAATCATTAAACTACATTATTTCCTTCTTTTGTTCTTAATAATGAGTGAACGATCCCAACACCGCACAAAAAGCCGCCGCTTCTCGATTTGATTGAGTTATTCTGCTCCTCTACTGCACCTCTTATGACTAAGAACAAGCAGACAATCCAATCTAGAGCTTCTGCTTCTGATTCGTTCGATGTTAGGGTTAGAGAAATGCTTTAATTTTCTCGTATCAAATCCAAAATCGCTGCCGAAAACAATAATGGGCAAACCTTCACCTTCTTCTACGCCTCCTAGATCGGCTTATCTTAATGCTCTTACTCTTGAAATCGAGAAAAAGCTCCACAGGGTGCGTTCTCTCTCTTCCTTTTCGTCTTCATTTCCGCTTGTTTCCCCATAATACAATGTGTTGATTTTGTTTTCGAATTCTCGAATTTCGTCGTCTCCGACGAGAATCAAATTAAATGCATCAGATTAATCGATATTTTTCCTTAATCGGCTCTGACAAACTGAATGGAAGGATAATTATTATTCTCCGAGTCATTTTGTTTGTTTGATTTTTGCATTGATTCTTATTGCTTTTAGGTTGCATTTCCAGATTAGCCTAATTTTATCCTAGATTTGTTTAAGTGCTCTGTGTCGTGCATTAGAATTTAAAGTTTTGTTGCAGGCGCTAACTTGTGCGTCTCAGAGACGGAACTTGTTGCAAGAGTTGTTTGCGGACATAGCTTTGGAAGTTGATGACCGCGCCAGAGGTTAGTTAATGGTGTAAAGCACTTTTTTGTTTTTGGTATTGCTGTTTTATATTGTAATAGTATTAGGATCCAAATGCTGTCAAAATTTGTTTGTTTGCGGATTATTATTATTATTAATCCAAGTAGCAGAGTTGATATTATGTAACACTTATTTGCTATTTGAGCGTTGATACTAGTAAACTATTGTTACATGCATTGACCGAAATTTTGGTGAAGCAGAAGCATATTGCGATGTCTTGGAAAACTAAGGTATTGGAAGTTATAACAATACATAAAAGCTTTTTGAGTTATTTAGCTGTTCATTTTGTTTATGTTAGTGTTTGTTGGCTTATATAGGCCCAAATAGACTGAAGCAGAAGCATATTGCACTTATCCCTTTGAGCTCTTCAATGCATGTATGCACTGCAACACCATTTTCATCAATGAGTTAGTTTGGCATATATTTAGAAAAGTTGCACCCTTCAAAAGTCTTTACAGTGGAATATGGCTATTTGTTTTTTCAAATGGATCGAATCTCATCATTAGCAACCTGTTGCATAATCAGTTACAGGTTCTTCATGTTAGGTTTGGCTTTTACATACTCTTCCACTGATCATTTCTTTGAATTGATATTGAATGCAGATATGATTCTCAGCAGGGAGGAAGATAATATCTATCCTGCAGAGGATGCTAATGGTCAATTATGCTTTTATAATGTTCTTGCGGATTATTACGTTGGGGTACCTGAGAGTGGTAAAAGAATCCTTGATTTGATTGTACAACTTTGGAGCCAGTCATTTGCATCACATATATTCTCTCTTCTCTTCCATAAATGGGTATGCTAGTTTAGCTTCATATTCTTTTGCTGTTTCTTCTTTTGGCCATGTAGAATCATGCAACTATAACATGAATGGACATAGAACTGATTATTGATTATAAGTAATATAGTTCTTGTATTAGCAAATCAGGCCTACCCAATGTCAGATTAATGGAACTTGAAAGTCTCCTGGACAGCTACTTTACTTTTCTTCTTCATGTAGAAAATCCATATTGATTTGTTATTTCTTAATCCTCTTTGAAAATTTGGATTATGGAGCTCTGAGCTGAGAAATGGGGTGTAGGCTGCAGCAGCTTGTGATTTTGACTGTTAAAACTGGACAAAGTAATTAGTAAAAATGCTTATTTACAGCAGAAATTGTCAAATTATTTAAAACAGCACACATATCTGTTCAAATCAGGACTTCTTTGGGTATTCTTTGATACCAGATACACGGTAGCAATTTTCACATTTGCTTGGGAAAAAGAAAGAATCAGAAAATATTGAAATGTGGTTCTAGGGTCAAGAAGGTACTGCAAAATTAGGAGCTACGTTGGCTGTAGCAACTGTATGAGCAAAAGCAAATGAGGATAGCATAAACTATAGGATTATATATTATATATTTTGTGGTAGTTAGACTTTTGAACTATATTATGTATGTACCTGCATCTGAGGTTAGGTTGAATTTAGTTGAGCAGTGTGATTGACCCATTCTATCAACCCTTAATTTAGCTTGAAAGTGTTACTTCTGTTAAAAATTAACCAACGGTTTTCAGAAATCAAATTCACCTTCAAAACCTCCATTTTTGGGGTTGTATTACAATTATTTAAAAGTTTGTTTCTGCTGTATGATCTCTCTCTCTCTCTCTCTGATATATATATAGATGCATGTTGAGTACCATTGAAATTGTATGATAAATGATAAAGCCAGATCGCTTCTCTAAGATTCTTTGGAGCTGATGAGTACCTGTATTTTCTGCAGCTATTTGAGGCCCAACTTGATAATTCTGAAGCACTTCTACGTTATTCATCTGCTCTTGTTCAAGGTGCTACAAATGTGTTCTGGTAGGAATATTGCAAAACCTTATGGACATAATTAGTGGTTCAGCAGTGTTTAGAAGTTGCTTAAGGCTTTTGAATCAAATCACAATTGATTGTTGACTGCACACATAGATAATGTTTATTGAGACATATCAAGTACCAAGATTAGCTCTCTCATTCTCTTGTTTAAGATGAATTATGATGATTCTATGCTATTATTTCATATGAAAAAGATGAGATTGCCTATTGGATGAAACATCTCAAAATTTTAATTGATTATATGTGCAAGAAGGAAAAAAAAAAATAAAATTTGTTTTTCCTTCTGATTGTTGAATGTCTGCATAAAGCTGCATTAATCTCTGTTCATTCACATCTGACATATTCTTTGGATATTCATGCAAAAGATATCCCTTCTGATATGAATTGTTTCAGGGACTAATTTCTCATGTACTGGATTATCATGATTCTGTCTCCTCAACATGTTCATCTCCCTTTTCTAAGTGGCTTAGTATTGAATAATAATGACAACTGATGCTAATAATGACAATTTAAGCTTTTCTAATATGCATGAACTGACTTTTAACTGTTTTTGTGCTCTGAATATATCCTGTACCATTTGGTCAGCTAAGGCTTCATAAGAGTGGTTGAGGAAACCTGTCAGCCACTTAGTTTAGACAGGAAATGGGTAGTAGCAAGGAGAAGTTTAAGCAGTTTAGCTGTTAATATTCAATTAATTTTTGCGCTCTTGTGAACTGAGTTTATTTAGCAAGGGAATGGGTTGTAGCAGGGAGAAGTTTTAGCAGTATTGCTATTATTTAGGTAATTTTGCCCCTCTGAACTGAGCATTGTCAGGTTGGTTGTTTCGCTGAGAAATTAAGTTCTCACTCACAACCCATGTAATGTAACATACTACGCAAGTAACAAGTGTGGAAAAACTGTAACTGCTCATCACATATTTTTAATATTCTAGAATCTTAAGAGCAATGATGACGTTTTTTTTTTCTCATGTTCTAGTTGAAGGCACTTTGTTGTATATTTTGTTCTCCCATTGTAATTATATCAAAACAATATGTGTTCTGCTAATCATTTTTTTTACACCAAAATCAGGATTGACATCCAAACAAACAGTAGGCGTTTCCAAACCCTCTTCCAGGTAAGTTTGAGGATATTCTGCTAGCCATCCAACTTGGTTTTCATTATTTATTTCACATTTGTTATCTTCTATTGTTTTCAGTATCTCCTTGAGGAAGTTGCTCTGGTGCCTATGTGGTTGAATAAAATTCCAGCAAAGGTCAGGCACTGGTTCTAATCCTATCCTATTTAGAGCCTTAAATAGTAGTTATTTTTGCTTATAATTAATTTGCTCTCCTATTATTATGGTTTGCTCAAAAAAGTTTGTGGTGGCATTTGGAATTGTCAGTAATTAGAATGAATGGGGGGAATAATATCTCAATCTTTAATTTAATTCAGGTTCAGCAAGATCTGTTTCTTCTACTTTCAAGATTCTTACTTTTTTACAATTCAGGTAAGCTTTATGGTTTCTGCCAGTTCATTATTGAACAATAAATAACATTCATTTACGGTATGCTGTTCTTTGTAGGTGACAAGCTCGAAATCTTCTTGAAGCAGTTTCCTGTATTTCCAAATGCTTTCTTGGTTGGTGGTCCAGCAGACTTCTTTGTTATTGAACTTGCAGACCAGGTATCCTCGATCTTTAGGAATGGATGTTGTGCAGTTTATTATTGCTAGGAGAAGTCAATATATGATATGGTGTTGAAATTATTTCCTTTGTCAGCTTCAAAAGTTGAAGGTGGAGCCAGTTTTATTGCACTACCTTTCGAATATGAAAGTCCTACAAGGTATTCAGTGATGAAGAATAATAATGCTTGGCATGGCAAAGCTTTTAGCTGTCTGAAGAATACACAACAATAAATTGTAAAATTTCTGCAGGGGTGGAACTAAGAATGACAACAAGTACAAGATTAAAGGCATGTTTATATAGTTTTACCTCTCCTGGTGGACCAATGTATCCCACAAGAGCTGTTCGCCATGCAGCCTGGGATGCTCTAGATTTGCTTTTCCCTGTGAGTACTGAGTATTATCTTTCTTTGGTTATTTGTCTAGATTAGCCACACCAGACTAGAAAAATTGTTGCATTGGGCGGATAACTTATATTTGGAATTGAGCATCATAACTAATGAAACTCCCTTTTCTTGTTATTGCCATACAATTCTTGTTTTTATAACAAGTAATAACTATATGCTGATAAAAGATGACATTGTATTTATAAAGAGCAGCAAGCACTCCGAAACCGATTTGATAGAAGTTAAGAACTTGTGATGCTCATGCCGTCTTCTAGTCTGTGTCTCTCAATTTGGTTTCAGTAACTTCAACGATGCTGTGGTACAGGTTGGACAATATCCTCGACATCTCATAAGTCTGTTTTTCCGGCTGCTATATCCATGGTACTGGCCCTCTTCCTGCTGGAACTTCATAATGTCTTGCCTAAAAGCAATCTTCTGTTCTCTAGTCCGAATATTGTTCTCTAGTCCGAAGACGGTGACGGACCCAAAGAGGGACTAAAGTTTTTGTTAATATGACAAACTTGATTTCTAAAATGGAGGCCTGCAATACAATCTATATCATATATCATATGTAGTTCAAACAAATAGTTACTTTTGGCGTTTCCTTTTAGGCTTAGAGGGAGCTAATCACAGTAGTTCTCCTTGTGGAGAACATCTTTTGTAATTTGATGCGGCCTGGTAAAAACAAACTTCATTTACTGACCAAATCCAGTATTTGATTATACCTCTGTTTTTGACATTTATCATTATGGTTGCGTGTATGATAATTAAGTTTTTGTCGCTACATTTGCTTCACTGTTGTTACTAACTGAGAAACGGTAACGAAGTTGTTATTGAAAATGCTCTTCCAGAAAAAGGTTTAACATTTGAATTGAATTTGGATGCTTTAATTTGCTGCAAAAATTCTTATCAAAACATTGAAATAATATCGAATTCAACCTCCAAATATTGGAAATAAAAAAAAAAACCATGAAATGATACAAAAACACATCCGATCGTTTAAAGAACCAGCCCATGCACAAACACTCGCCGAGTTCTGGCCAAGCACACCATCTAAAGAAGAAAGTTCCCCAGCTTTTTTTATATGCAAGGAAATACATGGCATCTGAGGCCACAGTGTTGTTCATTCTTCATGGGAACAAAACATGTAAATCCCAATTATGTAAACACTGGACTTCTGAAGAATTTAATGGAAACACTGGCAGCAACACAAACAGATTAAATATGCAACTCGAACACTTCCCTCCCTTGACCATTCGACACTTTGCACACATGCAAAACTCTGAACAGCTAACAAGACTCCAGCCCATTTTTCACTTCTAACAAATATCAAATTTGATAGGACTTTTAAACAACAGTCATCCGAAATTGCCTCATTCAACCAACAGTATCACTAAATACGTTTAATTTTTCATTTCTTGACATGTGCCTAACCAGTAACCAGCATCATCGCAAGTCACTCAAAATTTCGGAGGATGAAACAATTTAATAAGCTCAACTGCCCCAATAACAGCAGTATAAAACCATATGCAAGCAACAATTCTCCAAACAAATATTTGGATGGACCATCTGAAAAACAGCATTATGAGAAAAAGTACCAGCAGCTCATACCACTGATTGTGAGTCCTTGCAAAGAAAGGTCGGATTCTTTAACCGCCAACTAAAGGAGCTTTGAATCCCTCAAGCAAGGATGTTTAATAGGAACTCTTTCACAGATCAAAGAACCTCAGTGCAAAAATTGAGATTTCAAAATCCATGCACACTGGCAATCACCTATAAGCATTTCCTAGTTGAAAAGGAATAATTCATCTTCATTTGTATTCTCAACATTACATGTTGACTGAAGCAGAGAGATTCCAATATAATAATATGCTACATCAGGAACCATGTGCAAGTCAGGGGAACTTATATTTCCCTGGACAGAATACAAAAAGAGGTGTAACTTGCACAGCTCAACCATCAAAATCAACTACACTATAAACAAGGGACATGCTCTAATAGATTTTTAATTTAAATAAAGAAGTTAATAGTGTTATTGGATAAGTATAAAGAAATCTACCTTGGAGGATATCTCCCTGTTTTAATGATGAAGCAGCAAGTCAAAGAAACAGGAACTGTGGGAAACTTCTGTTCAGGCTGAATCTTCCACCACTTATAGATAGCATTTTGTAGCACACGAGTATATGAGAAAAGAAGTTCCACTTCCTACTCCAACTTCCAGAGTAAACAGAAGGGACATGAGAAGCTAACCAAACCAAAGCCAAAGCCTCAATTACATTCCAATGGCTGTCCATTAACCCAAAAACTTGATACCCAAGTCAAAAAACAATTAATAATAAAAGCCCAAACTCCATAATATAGATTTTAACAGTTTCTCTCTAAGTGTTCCCATAATTCTAAAAAGTAGAACTCATTAAGTTACAGAACATAATTGAGATTCTTGCATCATCCAGCACATAGAAAGCTACATAAAAGAGCTGCAAATACCAACCAACAAAACAATAGAAATGACTTCAGTTTGTCTGCATTGATTCTGAATGATACTTCTCTAGATCAGCATCAAGATCTTCTGCAGATAACTTTTCACCACGGCCCCTTCCACGTCCACGGCCCCTTCTAAATCCACGGCCACCACCATTACCACCACGTGATCTCCCGATTGTGCTACCTCTTCCTTGTACACTAAGGGGTGAGAGAGAGAGAGAGAGAGAGGAAAAATCTCAGCAATAATACAAGAGAACCAAAGAGAGAAACTTTGCAGACATTAGCTAATAAGAATATGCTATCTTATGGACATGAACTGAGAAAAGACTTCAACCATACATGCAAAACCAATGCTCAATACCTAATGCATTGCTGTGATCCAAATCTTTTCTCAGGATAAAACATGGTCTAAGCAACCCAAGCTCATAATGAAGTTGTAGTATTTATTTTTTTTCTCTTCAAGTTCAAATTTTTTTTTTTT
>CATIWF010077882.1:0-16193 GCA_949630135.1 Balakata baccata | reverse complement strand
TAATTCCCAGGAGGAGATCGGCGATCAATGGCAGCAACAGATCTGGTATTACAAGCTGCCATTCTCATTTTAACCTTGGCTCTATTCATAGCCGTACTATATTTTCCCAAACAAACCCTAACCAAAATTCGGACTAAGAACAGAACCAATCTCCAGTCGAACCGCCACTTCATTCAAGGGACTCACTTCCTAGCCCGAGCCAAATCAACGCCACAGAAATCACAATCACAAACCCTAGCAAAAAACGCACTCGCCGAGGCGGAATCAGCCATCGCTCTTTCCCCTAGAGATTCCGCCCCGCTCATCCTCAAGGCACTGGCTCTCGATTTCCTGGGTCACAAGGGATCCGCCTTGAAAGCGCTTGATTCAGCGCTGTCTTCCTCGCGAATGAAATCGCTCGAGGATAGAGAGCGCGGGGATGCGCTGGTCAAGAGGGCCGAATTGAAGATGGCTGTGAATCGGAGACGGCGAGTTGACTCGGCTATTGAGGATTTGAAAGAGGCGGTCAAGCTGAGTCGAGATGGGGAAAAAGCATTTTGTTTGTTGGCTCGGTGTTACGAATGGAAAGGAATGAAAGAGGAGGCTAAATGGGCTTTCGAGGAGGCCCTGAGGATCCAACCTGAGTCCGTTGCTGCTCGCGAGGCCTTGGACCAATTGGGTCTGTAGAAATTGATTTATGAATTTTGGAGTTATGGTATTGCGTTATCATATTGAAATCACCTGGCGGCTTAAATAATGTAAATCTTTGATGAAGCAATTATATATATATGGTTGGTCGAAAATTACTCAAATTTGCCCTAAATAATAGATTCAAAGAATTAAATATCGATTGCTCAGTAGCACAGGCAGCAGAAAATTATGTGAACAGTTTAAAACTGGTTAGTAATAATCTTTAATAATTTGAAACCTTTCTGCAAGTAAATAGATGCTCCCAGATGAACACATTGTCTCATCTAACCACATTGAGAAAAGTTAATTACAAAATTCAAGCATGTCCTACTCCTAATAACTATTTTAGCCATTAAAACCAAAAAAAATAAAAAAGAACTTCCTGCCTTCCCCTCCCCACTCCTGACAAAGTTAATTTAAGAGTTACAACAAACAAAAAGATAAGACGGTCAGCGATGTATGTAAAAGCCATCAACAAGGCCCTGTCTGCTACATGTTAGCTGAATTTCTCTAATCAAAACTTCTCTAGTCAATAAGATTGGTGAGGCCAAAGAAAAAACTCTGCTGTTTGAGGCAACATCGCTGAGGTGGAGCCAGATGAATCAGTTCCACCCAGGTTATTAGCTGTCTGAAGGTGGTGCAAGAAGCTGTGGTGATACAATGCCGCTGTGTTCTCAAAAGGGATTCCACATGGGACAGTCGAAACCGGTGGAATAGAAGCAAAACTGATGTTGTTGCTGTTGCTGCTGCCCTGAGGTTGCTGTTCATAAGTCAGAGCTGGTTTCTGCTCTGTTTCAATTGAGAGCTTTAGTCGTTTTGCAGCCCCTCCTACGGGAAGAGCACTTTTCATGATAGCTTCAACATCGTACCGACTCATCTCGAAGTTGGTCACTGCATTCATGCCTCGGAACTTGATTGCTGCAATATCATATGCCTCAGCAGCTTCCTCTTCAGTGGCTGCCTCCAAATAAACGGTTATTATTAACTCAAGATATTTCCAATATTAATTAACCAGAATGAGAGTAAAAGAAAGTGTTGAACGACACTTATTAAGCCCAATATGCATTTGAAGACAATTTTGATGTCACAAACAGACGATTCTACAAGTCTAACAAGTTATGTGCAATTGCTAAATGAGTTCATATCAATTACATTGGGACATTTTTTTTTTGACATAGATTGTTTTCAATTTACTAAAAAGAAATCATGCACTTACCAAATGTGCCAAGATATAGGTCTTTGTTTCCAGCAACACGACCTATTCTAGCCTGCCAGCGACCCTGTTGGTGATGCCTGCAAATTTTTAATATAACATATATCAAGATCAGCACTGGCTCATAAATGCAGCTAATTTGTGACTAACATATACTAGAGAACTTAAACAAGAAAGTGCAAACCTTGTGACACCCCTGTATATAGAAGCTCCCCTTGAAAATCCACTGCTCTTCCTATCAATTGTAGGAGTAAATTTAGTTCTATATATATATATATACACTGGTAAAATGCAGTCTCTTGTTTTGGCTTACCTCCTGAGCGAGGCAATGAATTCTTGTTTAGACACATACTTCATCTCCTCCAATTCTTTGGTATAATTTGTAACCTGGCAAGACATATATACTGTATTAGCTCAGTATATAACTTCAGATCCTCTAGACTACTGTAGTTTCTCATACAGATACAACGGAAGCAATGAATTGCAGAAAGGATCAAGAAATTAAAAAATTGAATGTATTACAGGGAAGTTGGTGGTTGCAGTGGGACCCCAGTATTTGAGAGCTGCCAAATCATAAGCTCTAGCTGCCTTGTCTTCCTTATCATATCCACCTATAAACCATACAAAATTATTGCATTCAGATTCTTCCTGACAATTTTTATAGTGGGTAAAATGCCTGCATGACAAACAAACGTTAAGGAAAAAATAATAAGAAAAGAAAATCGGCTTACCTAAGTATACTGTAATATCAAATGACAACCAGCAGCATCCCCGATCCCACGTTTCATGCAAAAAGGGAAGAAAAATTTCAGTATCAGGTCAAAAGTTTCAGCCTGAATAAGCCACACCAATCTAAGTTAAAAACAAAGTAAAGAAGCATGTGATTTGCATGTGATAGTCTACGCAAAAAGAGAGGGTATTTCATATTTCAACATCCAGGACAAAAGTCCTCTTGATTTGTGATAACAATAATAACAATAAATTTGGGCAAATTGAACATGTTTTTTCCTGTGCCCATGGGAATTCACCAAATTTTGGCATCTCAAATTTTATTATCAATATATAAAAGAAGCCTCTTTAGTTCCCCTAAAATATTATTTTTCCTAAGGTTCTATGTCTGAATTGTCCAAGGACATGCAAATTTAACCCAAAGGCCAGATACAAGCAGCGCCAATCTCAGCAAATTTAGGCAATAAAGTTGGACCCTTTTTTATTAAAAGAATAAAAAAATATTATCTTTGAGTTGAATGTGTTGTGATTAGGTCAAAGACTCAAACCTAGACACTCTGCAGAGTTGGCTGGGAAAAAATGAAAGAAAAAAAAAAAAGCAAAAGCAATAGTCCATGGCTAGGAGAGAAAAAATATATCAGTTTTATTGATGTCTGGAACGGCTGAGGCGTGGTGGGGGTGTGGGGAAATAGCCAGTGGGTCGTGTCAAACAAATCCTAGCAGTTGAGAAGGGGGGACCCATATGAGAGAAGAAAGAGAAGCCAAATATGAACAAAATGGCGGCACATTTGATCAAATCAATCACATAATTGAAGGAAAGAAAAGAAAAGGCAACAGTAGAAAATTTCAAAGAGTACTATCCATCTATCTGTAAATATATAATAATACCATCAGTCTATCAATCATCAAAAGAGACTGAAGAAAATCAGATAGAGAGCTGCATTCTTCCCACCACCACCAGCAGTCCACCACCAGAGATCCCTTCTCTATTAGTTAATGCCTTTGAATGCATGCAAGTTTCTTTTCAGTCATACAGTACTACTTTCTTTTTAACACAAAAATACAAATATATGCATTTTCTACTCGTATTTAACTGCACTTTTAATTGATCTTTTACTTTAGAAAGAGATAAATATCAGAGATAGAGAAAGTGAAAGAGAGAGGACCTTGACGCCCTTTTCTGGCCTGACCCTCTCTCCTACAGCTGTTATCCCACAGATGCGCTTCATATCTGCCTGTCCATCTATGTCTGCATCAATATAACGAAAAAAAATAAAGAACATCTTTTTTTTTTTAAGAAATGAAAGATTAGAAATTATTCCGATGGCTGAATTATCAATTATAAACATTGAACGATACGTTTATAAAACATGTCTTTTTTTTTCAGAAAAACATGTGTCCCTATTTTGCCAAGAAAACTTAATTAAATTGTTTAAAGTATATACTAATTTGGGAAGAATAAAGAAAACCCAATAATGAAAACTAGCGATTGTTAATGTTACGATTAACAATCAGCTTAAAAAACAAATGCAAGATTTGCCCATTAAAGCAGATAGTTAAAAATTTTCGAAGGTACCAGTACTTTACCTAGTAACTCCTCTGTAAATTGAAGTTCGTTGGCCAAAAGTATCAGCAACCTTTTTCGAGCAATCGGATTCAACGGGAACAATAGCTTTTTCCGTAAAACTCTGATTATTGACTCCGAGTGATAATGCATTATTTGGGGCAGTGCAATTAGAGAATCCCAACTCGTTTCCAGTCGACTCAATCGTGTGACCCATGAATTCACCTCCCCCTAACTGAGTCCGTCCAATTGAGGCCGAGTCATCGACCTCCGATCCTGAATTAGTCGAAAAAGCTTGGAACCCAGCTATGGCCTTTAGATCTTGTTGCTCGTTGAAATAAGCAGCAGAACCCGGGTCATAGATGTGAGTCAGAGACGAGTCCTGGGTATCTGTTTGGCTATTATCTGAATAGCGAACAATCGATGAAGAATCCCCGAGAAAGTCTTCGAGTTTTGGTGCTTGTGGGTGATGGGTTTCTGGGTCTATAAAGCTTGTGATAACAGAGGCTTCAGCCATTGTTGTCGTTCCTTGAGCTTCCTTGGAGCTTCCCCAGCCTGTGACTAAACGATAAACGGATTAAATGATGAGTCAGAAACAGTTACAACAAGTTCCATACATAACATGAATAGAAACTTGACAAAATGCCTCAAAGAAATGAATCTTCTATTTTGAAGCTAGATTTACTATAACAAATCTTCTGATAGTGCTATTGTGACTGTACAATCATGATCATTCTCACTAACAGAGTATGGGTTCCCTTTCACATTCCTTACCTTTTTCCATCAATTTAAACAGAAAAAGGAAGCTAGAAACGGCTCGTTCTTGTAGAGATTTAAGTCGGTTAATTGCACTTGTATATATGGTGCAAGCATGAACTTCAACAATCACGTCACCAATAGAACAACTGTATCCGATCCTTAACTTGTATTTGATTGCGAGAAAAAATCATGAGTTTAAACAAAATATCTATCACTTTCTTGGATACCAAACAGATTTTAAGCCTTTTTTAGCACTGGAAAGAAAAACAAAAACAAGAGAGAAAGGAGGGAGGAATAAAGTTATTACCGTTAGCATAGAAGTTATCGATCAAATAGTGAGGAGAGGCACTAGAGGAACCCTCATAAGATATGAACTGAGATTCAGATGACCTCAACATTTCCATTGGAGAGAGTGAAAAAGAAAGCCAGTTAGTAGCTGGAGCCATTATTTTCTTGTTCTTTGTTTTTTCTTTACCCCTTTTCAAGATTTCCCTGAAGAACCAAACAAAAACCAACATTTAAAAAAAAAATTCTACCGAAACGAACAAATAAAAACGAAATAAAACCCCAACAACTTTCCCAGTAAAACCCAAAACTGGAAAACAAAGATTAAAAAGAAATTAATTACCTTAATCCGTTACTTAAAATTTTCCCATCCCAGATAAGAAACAACTATCACTATTAGATAATCACAAACCCTACCCCTTCAACAAAGAGAAAAATAAAGCAAAAAAAAACAAGGATTTGGGTTTTCTTCTTCAAAGAGAATAAAACTAAGAAGATTGATGAGTGAGTTAATACAATGCATGCAAACCCATTTGAGATTTGAGCTCAAAAAAGGAAGCTTGCGAACAACTCAAATGGAACAGACAGT
This sequence comes from Balakata baccata, assembly GCA_949630135.1. NCBI lineage: Eukaryota > Viridiplantae > Streptophyta > Magnoliopsida > Malpighiales > Euphorbiaceae > Balakata > Balakata baccata. Next base: position 10,385 of record CATIWF010077882.1, on the reverse strand, counting down.
GAAAGAATCTAAAAGGTAAAGGGAGAGAAACTGCAGTTGTTGTTCAGAGAAAGAGAAAGAAGACGAATACAGAAGAGGCGCAGGATTATATAATGAGGTTGCAGAGCGGTTTCAGCTGTCAACCGGCGTAAAACCAGAGGGGTTTTTTCTGCTCATTATCTTCTTTTTTTTTATACTCATCTCTAGACAAATTCTGCTTCGATTTAATTCGGTAAATATTTCACTTTCGTGAAAAATATACGGTCGATTTTTAAATAAAACCAACCTATTATATTATTTATAAACTAATAAAATTATAAAATAATATATATTATATTTATATCAATAAATAAAAATAAAATAATTAAATAATATATTATTATTATAAATGGTATAGAAAAATAAATCTATTTATTTAATATTATTTTCAAGAGGTATTGAGTGGTGTTGGATTGCGGAACTCTTTACCATACTTTTTCAAAGAAAGGGGCAAATAATAAAAAATAAAATGAGGGCAGTGACTTTTAGCTCTGCGGAGAAGAAAATTTGTCTGAAACAAAACAACGTCGCGTAAGATCCGGACAAGTGGAAATTAGAGAATTTCTTTATTACTTTTAACCATAAATATTTTTTAAACTAATTTTAATTTATTAGGTTAATTCATCGGTAGTATAATTTTATTTATAGGATTAATTCGGGCAAGTGAATCCTTACTTTCGGATTTAATTTCGAATTTATTTGTTGTCTTCTTATCTGATAATTTACACATGTCCTGCATGCAGCTTTCCACTTTTCATGCAATTGAGTCAATTGACTGCTTTGTGGGTCGAATCTTCGGTCGGAATCCCCATTTTCAAAGTTTAATCCGATTAATTTATTTGTCCAATAAATTAAAATAAAAAAAAATTTAAATATATTATATTATTTATAGGATAATTCAATAATAATATTAATATATATGTAAATAAAATAATCATATATATATTATTATAAAATTAGATTAGTTTATAAATAATATTTTTAGACTGAATCTATTCAAAAAAAATTTCTAAAATAAAATGAAATGAAATTATCAAAGTTATTTTTTTAATTAAATATATTAATATTTTTGAAATTTAGTAGAGAATATTTTATTTTTTTAATAATTCTATCCAATACAAATTCAAATTAATTACAGTTTTTTATTGTATAATACTGAGTAATTAAAAAATTGAATAAATTAACATGTTTACATTGAATTTGCTTAATTTAATTTTTTAAATAATATAAAAATATTAAAAAATGTTAATATTAGAAAAATAAAATATAGAATATGTATTTGATTATTATTATTATTATTATTATTATTATTATTAATGGTGAATGAAGAAAGTCTCATTGTTCATACTGACGTCTCTAGATCATCTTACCATATATATATAATAGAGAAGCAGCTGTCTCTTAGTTGTAATTTGACCATAAGATTTAAGAGGATTTATTTTATTTATAATTATTAAATTTTATTTTTATTATAGTAAAATTATAAAAAAAATTTCGTTCTAAAAAATAACTGAATTATATTATAGGAAATTTATGCAGTTCATTGATATTGTAAAATTTTTTTCAATTTTATCAATAAATTTTCTGTATTTTTATTCTTATTTTCTGTATTTTTATCTATTTTTATCTATTTTTATTTTTTTTCAAATACTATATTTCAATATCTATTTAATATATTTTTCATTTAATTAAGACTTAAATAATAGGTGTTCGTATTTTAAATATGGATTAATAACTTTATTAACCTACAAGGCCAATATTTATCTTTATGCATGTATTTATTTATTTTTAATCATTGATTAATTAACCTAATTAGAAAAAAATATAAATTTGAATATAATTAATTTAATTATCAAATTAAACCCTAGACAAACCTTAATTACAAAAAATATAAAAAATTTTATTTAATTAACTTAATTAATATTATTTATTTTGGTAAATCTTGGATAGATTCTTGGATAAATTTTAGTAAATTTTGAGTAAACATTGGGTAAATTTTAAGTAAACTTTGGATAATTTTTTAGTAAATCTTATATAATTTTAATTTTCATTAATTTTTTTTGATAAACATTGGGTAAATCTTTGGTATAACTTGAGTAAATTTAAGTAAATTTTTTATAAATATTTTGTAACTTCAATTTTTATTAATTTGTGGTAAATTTTGGGTAACTCTTGATAAATCTTTAAGTAAGCCTTGTGTAAATTCAACTTTTATTATTTTTTTTAGTAAACATTAGATAAATATTATGTATAATTTGAGTAAACTTTAAGTAAATCTTTAAAAAACCTTTTGTAAATTTAATTTTTATTAATTTGTGGTAAACTTTAGGTAAATCTAAAGTAAACTTTAAGTAACTCTTGGATAAATTTTAGGTAAGTGAATCTTGTGTAAATTCAATTTTCATTATTTTTTTAGTAAATATTAGATAAATATTGAGTATAATTTGAGTAAATTTTAAGTAAATCTTTGAAAAACCTTTTGTAAATTCAATTTTTATTCATTTGTAGTAAATTTTGAGTAAACCTTGGATAAACAGTAATTTTGGACAATTTTAATATTATTGAAAAAAATTTTAAGCGCTAGGTATTTTTCAAAAAACTTTAAGGGACAGTATTTTTACAATTATTTTATACTTTTTGTTATTTTTGTAAGATTCCCTTGTATTATCATTTTACTAAAATTACTTTTAAAATAATTTTTAAATATATGTCACCGAAAAGATAACGTGACAGTTGATGTATTACTAGAAATTTAATATGACAGCTAATATGTTACCAGAAATCTAAAATAAAAACTGACATGTCAATAGAAATCGTTTGAAAGAAATTTTAGTGAAATGAAAATGCATTTATATGACTTATTTAGGACGAAAAAAATTTTATAATGTTACTATAATAAAAATAAAATTAAGTGATATAAATGAAATTAACCTTAATTTCATATGAGAGGTTTTACTCTATGCATACTTTAGTAATTTTGGTTCGTTTTATGGCAAATTTTGCTAATTTTGTTTTTAATTTGGTATTCTTGCTCCCAGGACGGAACTATGTGCAGTCTTAGAGGCAGCCACGGCCATCCTAATTAATACGTTTCAAAATATTAACTTCTTAGTCTTACCCCAATAATTTTATTTTATTTTTTTCCACAAAATTAGTTAGCACCCCAAGAATTCTTAAAATAACTTTTACCATTGTATTTTATTATATTTTCAAAAAAAATTATATTTTTTTATAGACTTAATAAATTAATTTAATCAAATATCATTTACATTTCTTTCATATTTTGACATTATAATATAAATATAATTATATAAATGTATTTATACAACTTATATACAATGATTTGAATAATTTTACTTGTTTAAGTTAGTTTTTTATATGATTTAAATTTAATATTTATTTACTTATTTAATTTCACATAATATCATAATTATGAATGTCGAAATTTCCACTGCTGATAAAACAGTACAATTTGCTATTTTCATATTTCAAATGCTACAAATCTAAGCATAGAATATTGATTTATCCTCACATTGAGAATATATCTCCCTGAAACTATTTTGGAATGAATTAGATTCAGTCATATTTATTTACCTAATTTTACATTTATGAATGTTTTTATTGTAATATCTTTATAATTTTGTATTAAATTTAAGTAGCTAGGTTAAACTTTAGCTTAAATTGTATATATTGCATATTGACCATTTTCGATTTCACCTTTTTATAATAGGAGAATTTATATAAAAAAATATGTACTTTTATTTTGTATCAAAATAATTTTATTTTTTATTTTTTAAATATATATTTTTAATTTCATATCAAATATAATCTTATTAAAAAATTTAATTTGATTTAAACATTCCAATTCTATTTTTTTTATTTAATAATTCTGAAAAAATATTAATATATTATATTTTAAAATTTATCCGACATGCTGAAGTAATTGAAGTAATTTCGATCACTAAACCAGCATTAGGTCAAACAATCGTAAAAATGCAATTTAATTGAGTAAAATTAGAGTTGATGATCACCCTCCTTTTGTCAACTCAACCGAAAGATGAGTGTCGTTTTTCTGATTGTGCATTAATTGGTTTCATTACACACGCATTTTCTTCATTTGAAAATTTTTTATTGTGAACAAAAATTAAAATAAATTGAAAATTTTATTTTAATAAAAAATCAGTTAATTATAAATATATGCTTTTAAAAGAAAATTTATAAAATTATTTATAAAAAATTAAAAATCAGTTAATTAAATAAAAAATTTTAAATTTATTCTTTTTGTACAAAACGATAATTTTAAACACCAAATAGAGAAGGTCAAATTGTTAAAAAAATATAAATTTTACTTTTGTATAAAAAATAATTTATATTTTTTAATTTTTCAATTAAATAAATAAATTTTTAATATTTTATTAAATTTAGATATTTCTACTAATTTAGTTGAAAAATAGCTAACGTGTATAAATTTTCTAATTAAATTATTTTTTTATTGATTAACTAACAACTAATTCATCAATGCTTCATAAATAAAATAAATATTATTGTTTTTTCCTAAAAGAACACAATAGAAAAATAACTCTAAAATACAATTGTCTTTAGTCAGTTTTTTTTTTTTATATGACTGGCTGCTAGATCTTTCAAGCCCAAGTAGCTTTTAGGAAAGTTGATGTTGTAAGATTCAAGCTAAATTTTCAAAAAAATAATAGAATTTAGATATACCACATATTCCTCACCAAAAAATTTAAATATGTCAATAATTTTTCTACTAAATTCATCGAAACGTCTAAATTGATAAAATATTAAAAATTTATTCATTTAATTGAAAATTTTGAAGTACAGATTATTTTTTTGTCAACAATTTTTCTTTTTGAAAATACATATTATTTTTGGCAAAATTGAAAAGCTCAGATTTTTTTAGAAATTTAGCCGAAAAAAAAAATAGAAAATGGGTAAAATTTATATTGGGAAAACAAATTAAGGAAAAGGGGAAGTGCGAGACCATAGAGCAAGAAAGCCGGGAACAGTGATAAAAATAAAATAAAACCCTGCTTTTAAGGGTAATTGATTTATAATTATGATTTAAATATCTTCTACATACACCAACAACCAACCAAGTTTTTTGGGGCATCCAACGTTAATTTTCTTTTTTAATTATTTTTTCTGATAATCTTTTTTTTATTATTTTATTTTTTTTAAATTAAATGGTTAATGAATGATTAAATAAATTAACACAGCTATTTACCAATTTTTCAAAATTAATTAGAGATTATGAAAATCAATAAAATCAATGGACATTAATACAACATTATATATAAGTACAAATGAATTACGATCACAAATTTTTTTCTTCCTTTTTTTTTAAAAAAGTCATTAAATATGTTGAAAAATATTATAAAAAAACAAAATTAACACATATATTTGGAAATTAACATAAAATTAAAAATAAATAAGAAAATATACATAAATTTAAAAATGTTAAAAAAATAAAATACATAAATAAAAATATAATAAAATCATACAAATTTTGAAATTTAAAGTAAAATAGAGATTAAAAATTAGAAGTTGTAAAAGATTATTTTGCCTACGTAGTCTAGCTTATGTCAACTAAACAATTATCATATATATATGGGAATTGGAGGAATGATAGGCAAATTTACTGCAAAGTCAGCTTGATTATATTAGTTAATTGAATTAATTTTTTTATTCAATAATTTAATTTATTAGTAAATAGTATTAATAATTAATTAATTAGAAATTCAATTTTATTAAGATTAAGTAACTATATTTTTACATAAAAAATAAATAATTAATTGTTGAACTCTATCTTTACGACAATAATCATTTTAGAACTCAATAAAGCATAATTAAAATTTCAAAAAATAACATTGTAAAAATAAGGGTAAAGTTAAAAAATTTAAAATTTGAATATGCAGTTTAAGTTTTATGAACTTTATCCTTAATTCTAAATTTACTCTTAATTTTACATTGCTAATTTTATAGTTTTATATAAATATTTATAATTTCAATTTGTTCAAATTTAGATTATTTATAGTTTTTTTATTAATTAGAATTATTATTGATAATTATGTTAAATAAATAAATAAAGTGTCACATTAATTTTATATACCATCATAATTATAATTATATACTACATATAAAAGTGGGAATAGAAAGACAACAAATTTGCTAAAAAGCTAACTTGATTTTATTAGTTAATTAAGTTAATTTTATCATTTAATAATTTAGTTATTAGTGAATAGTATTAATAATTCATTAATTGTAACTATATTTTTATATATAAAGAAACAAATAACTAATATTAAAAAAAAGGAAAAAACAAATAATTAATATTAAAAGGAAAGAAAAAAATTTAAATATTACTAATAATAGAAGGGAAAAAAGTGAAATCCATAATACAAAATATATAGTAAATATTAATGTATTCCAAAAATATAATAAAAAAATTATTATTATCAATTTAATTATATAAATTAATGGATGTTAAAATTTGTAACTTAAAATTCAATTTGGAATGTCAAATATCTTTCTCTTTCTATAATAATAATAATAATAATAGTGGGAATAGGATAAACAATCAAAATAACCGTAAAATATTTAATATCTCTATTTTTTATATATATATTAATAATGAACAAATTAGTAATTTGATAAAATTTAAAATAAATACATGCTTTTATAATTCACTATATAAATAGAATACCATAATAAAATGAAAATAAATTAATAAAAAAAATTATATAAAAATTAAATAGTGATAAATGAATAATCCAATATCTAATAAATCATGTGCAAGATTTATTAATTAGAAGTTAAATTCTATTAGGAGTAGTCATTTGAATTCGTTTAGATAACTAAAATGTAAATAGATAAATTTAAAACAAAATGGACAAATTTATATACTGAAATGAAATTTAATATAATATTTTACCGTCGTTTTATTAGTGGATAAAAAGTGGAGACAAAGCAATATAAAAATTTAATTTGATACAGATTATCATAAATTTCAATTTATTTTTTAAATTTAGACAATCATATAATTTATTTAATTTTATTCAAATTCATATAACTTTTTCTTTTTTATATATGTTAAACAATTTGAAAGGTGACGGTTCACCCGGATCAAACTTGATTTATATGTTATAATAGATGGTATATTAAAAAAACAGATAATTAATATTAAAAAAAGAAAAAATAATTTAATAAAAAATATTATAAAGACACAATAAAAAAAATATTATTATTTAAAATACAGTAATAATGATTTTTACTGATATATTAAATTTATATAATAGTAAGTTTAAATAAATTATAACTATTTACGTAATGTATAACATGAATTTCAAAATATTTAGTACAATTTTTATAAATTATTTGAGAAATTATAATTCTTAATAATTTTTATATAGTTTAATAATTAATTTATTTTAATCATATACATAATGAGTTAAATTTTTAAAATTTACGTGCATAGTATAATATAATTTATTTTTATATAAAATATAAAAATCAAATATAATTAACAATCATTAGTATTTAAACTAAATATGACTTAATTACATAATAATTAAAAGTAACTAAATTTGTTGGACAAAATTATTATTATTAATGATGATGAGTCTAATTATTAAAAATCACGTATATTATATCTGGATAATTGAGAATAGAAAAGATATACAAAATGACCATAAAAATACTTATTACATTTATTTTATATATAATTCTTAATAATTAACATTTTAAGTAAGATAAAATAAATTAATAAAAAAATAAAAATATATATATATAAATTAAATATAATTAATAATGAATTCAATATCTAACAATTACATGTAAAATACGTTAATGGAAAGTAGTGTAATAAAAAAAATGAGTAGATGACAGAGTTGATAAATTAATCCATATCACCAATTTACTAAGGAAAAAAAAAAGTAAATATGAGCAAAATTCTTAAAAGAATTATTCCCGAGAAAATTAAAATGTTATGGATATATTATATTATATATCTTCTTAAGGTTTTTCTTTTTCTTTTTGTTTGAGGAAATTTCTTCTTAAGGTTAAGTGGGTGATAAAAAAAAGCAGGTTTATAATTTTTTTTTTTAATAGATTAATTTTTTAATATTAAACTGTTTTTTTAAACATATTTTAAAAAAAAATCTATTTATCTGATTTTTTTCAATAATAATTTTTAAAATTTAAAAGTTTAAAAATAAAATATTTTTTCTGAGAAAACACTTTCAAATGCAATACTAAATAAAGCCCAAGTATTATGGAAAAAAGAAAATGAAAGAAAAATTTAAGAAAAATTTGACACTGTGAGCTTAAAAAATGTGATAGTAAAATAAATATGAAAATTAATAAAATTTGTCAATTAGATTAGTAAGCTATCCGCTTGAAAATTTTCTTAAATTTCAAATCAAAGGTTTTTTTTTCCAAAATAGGAAATTTCATGAATGAAACTAATTAAAGTAATGAAGAAGGATTTATACAAGATAAAGCATAACCAATTCCTTATAATTATTCGTTTTTATCATTTTATTTTATTGATTAGTTTTTAATTTAAATTATCTATTATATTTTATTTTTGATTCAATTTATCCCATAAAAATTAAAAAACACGATATATTCGGTCACATAAGATGATCAAATTTATGAAATTTGTTATTTATTACCTAATTATTTTCATTTAAAGTTAAAAAGCTTACGGTTGCATTCCACTTTATTGTTTAACATCATCTTTTTGACATAACAGTTAACCTAATTTGCCTTCATGCATCTCATTTTGTTTTATATTTTTTTTTCTTTATCTTAATTAGTATTTTCATTGGATGTAAATTAAGCAGGAAGGATACAATAACATTCTATAAAATGAATAGTAATATAATATTATTAAACAAGTAGATAAAATTGATCAATGTATAAACTGTTTGTTGAGTTTTAAATTTATATTTTCTGGTTAGTTTTTAATAAATAAATAAATAAATTTGTGTTTGTAAAAGACTAAAAATACTCCATTTATTAACTTTTTTTTTGCATAATTAGTATTTTAACTGATGCTAAACATCTTACGTAGAAAATAATAAAATTTACAAATTATACAAATAATAAATAAAATAATTAAAAAGAGATGACTAGCTCTCTTATATATTTTCTCAATTCCAAACTAATTGTCACGTTTTAGTATTGTATATAGAGTAAAAAATATTTAATACCCTTATTTGTAGAGAAAAAAAGAGTTAAATGGAACTAAATTATCCCTCTATAGATACATTCAAAATTGGAAAAAATGTATATTATTTTGCAAAACTAATTAATATATTTAAGGTAGATACAAGATTAAAATGGTAAAGAAAAAACTAATATTACATTGAATACGTAAAAAGTAACGATTAATTAATTTTTTTTTATTTAAGAAAAATACAATTAATTTGAAACGAATAGAGTATTATAATATATCGGTATGTGATTGATATAACTTATTATATTACATAAAAACTAATGTAAATTATATATATGGTGAAGAATTGAAAAATTATTGAATCCCATGTGAAAGAATATGAGAATTTGAAGATGAATACAATTACTTTGTAGATAAGCATTATTGGGAAAGAAGGGCAAAGGAACTTTGGATTAGGACACTTTCTTTTCTGAATTTGGACTGACATTTAATTTAATAATATGTATGCACACGTCGATTAATCTTATTTGCTAGCAAATCGGTGCCTTAACTAGCTCAACTCATTGCCTGAAGCAACCAATTTTTTTTTTCTTTTTCCTTTTTGTTATTAAAAAAAAAAGTTGGTGATTTTGTATGATAAAATGGGACCCAGCTGAAATTATATGGTTTCATATGCCACGTGGTTTCAACTCTTTTTTGGTAAAAAATTATTAGATAAATTGGATATATCATATTATCTATAAATCAATTTAATTATATAATAATATATTTTTAATTATTTTATTATCATTAGTAAATATAAAAATAAAATAATTAAATATATATTATTGTGTAATTTTATTGATTTATTGTATAATATCTAATTAATAAATAAAGTCATTAAATTTTAATAAATTAATATTGATGTATATTATAATTATAATATTTCAATTTGATATAATATTTAATAGAAAATACTGAAAACAATGTAAATATTATATTAAATAAAATTTTAATCAAGTGACGCGTTTTATATAAAAAATAATATTAAATTATATTTTTTATAATTTTTTTCACTAAATTTAATTTATAATAAACCAAATCATTAAAAAAAATTGTTAATGAAATTATTCTATAGATTTAATCTATTTGGAATTAGATGAATTTAAAATTCTGGATGCACCAAATT